>JAXCMG010000031.1:13597054-13669823 GCA_034642415.1 Podarcis siculus | reverse complement strand
CATTTTACTACCGCTTTACTACTAAAGGTAAAGGTAAAGGTACCCCTGCCCGTACGGGCCAGTCTTGACAGACTCTGGGGTTGGTGCGCCCATCTCACTCTATAGGCCGGGGGCCAGCGCTGTCCGGAGACACTTCCGGGTCACGTGGCCAGCGTGACATCGCTGCTCTGGCGAGCCAGAGCTGCACACGGAAACGCCGTTTACCTTCCCGCTAGAAAGCGGTCCCTATTTATCTACTTGCACCCGGGGGTGCTTTCGAACTGCTAGGTTGGCAGGCGCTGGGACCGAGCAACGGGAGCGCACCCCGCAGCGGGGATTCGAACCGCCGACCTTTCGATCAGCAAGCCCTAGGAGCTGAGGCTTTTACCCACAGCGCCACCTGCGTCCCATATGCCACACAGTAAAGGCACCCCCAAATTTGCTACCCCAGGTGGACCTTGCTTAAGGAAGCGAAGGATCCCTCACCCAAATGCTCCCAATTTTGCAAGTGATGATGTAATCCTAGGCGTGAAATCCAACAATCATGTAATTTTTAAATCTGAACTTAATAGTCTCACGAGGGTGGGTGGGTCTCTTTAGAGGATGTTTATGACTTCACTTGAATGTGGCAAGCCAGGCCTGCTGAGTTTGGTGGGGGGTTTCCTCTTGCTCATTTTGCTGAGAAGGGCACCAGACCTCTTCCTCAAAGTCCACTGTTCAGAAGTAGACCTCACTTAAATGTATACTAGATTGCAGCCTGAACACCTGAACTTCTGCAAGCCAAGGAGCTTACACAACCTCCAAGTGTTCCTGTTATCCAGGGACAGTCCCAGATTTACAGAAACCATCCCAGTTTCTGATTTGATCCCGGAATGTCCCGCTTTCCCTTAGGACGTCCCTATTTTCCTTGGAGAAATGTTAGAGGGTATGGAGTTACATGACCCCCCGAGCCAAGGAGGTAAGTAACTATGCAGTAGTTTCCGAGCACAATTCAAAGTGTTGGTGCTGACCTTTAAAGCCCTAAATGGCCTAGGTCCAGTATACCTGAAGGAGCGTCTCCACCCCCATTGTTCTGCTTGGACACTGAGGTCCAGCACCAAGGGCCTTCTGGCGGTTCCCTCACTGCAAGAAGCCAAATTACAGAGAACCAGGCAGAGGGCCTTCTCAGTAGTGGCACCCGCCCTGTGGAACGCCCTCCCACCAGATGTCAAAGAGAAGAACAACTAGAGACTTTTAGAAGACATCTGAAGGCAGCCCTGTTTAGGGAAGCTTTTAATGTTTAACAGACCACTGTATTTCAATACTTTGATGGAAGCCTCCCCGAGTGGCTGGGGAAACCCAGCCAAATGGGCGGGGTATAAATAATAAATTATTATTATAATAATATTATTATTATGCAATCTTGCGAAGACATCTGAAGGCAGTCCTGTATAGGGAAGTTTTTCAATGTTTAATGTTTTATTATGTTTTTATATATGTTGGAAGCTGCCCAGAGTCGCTGGTGCAACCGAGTCAGGTGGAGAGCATATAAATAAAATTATTATTATTAGTAGTAGTATTATTATTAAATAGGACGTCCCTATTTTCATCAGATAAATGTTTGAGGGTACGAGCTTACATAAAAATGCACAAATCTATTAAATGTGCTTTGGACCACAAATGAAAATTCTGGGTTATATTTTTCAGAATTAGAAATTTGGAAAGGGACAAAGACTTTGGTGGTGAAGCGGACATGTAGTGTATGGGGCAATATATTTGGATGACCTGGAAAACATGGCTGTGAGATGTATTCAGACCTGTTGGGCTTTCAGCGCTGGAACATCCACAGACAGACCTTGATGCAGAAAAGTATGCAAGGCATTCCACCCCTCTGCCCTCAGATTCCTGCCCCTTCTCCTGTTAGGACTCAAATACTGACATGGTTTGCAATTTTTTTGGTACAGAATGCATTGATTTAATGTGTAGAGATCTTTCCTATTCTATTGTTTCAAGAAGGTTCTGGAACTTTCTCTGTGTGATACTGCCCTCAGATTCCTGTCCCTTGTGGGTATTGTTTCGTTCATCTGCCCTAGGTAGCAGAAGGAAGCCACCTTAGATGGCATTTTTCCATTAGGACTCAAATACGTGGTCGCTAGCGGCAGACCTGCGATCAACCCTGGGATCTAACATTGTTCTTTCTTTTTCACAAGCCTTGACCGGCCGTTGCTGTTTCAGGTGGCTAAAAAGTATATGCCTGGTTTGTACTTTGAATGTTTAAGAAGCTTAAAGCCGTAAAACGCATAATGCAGCTTGAACTTTTTAGTGTTATTCTATCAACAGAAAGGCAAAGTCTTTGAGGCTCGGCCTTTGTCAGAATGTAAATTCCAGCTTGTAATACCCGGGCTGTATGTTTCAGGAAATCGGTATCAACCTATTAGCATGCCGTTTTCCTTGGAGAAGAGCCATTTTCACACTGAGCCTGTATTCCTAGCTGCAAACCTTCCTGTCACTGTTCCGTGTCCACGACCCAGCCTAAGGCAGCCTTTGACGGCTCTCTAGCCATTTCCTGCATTCTGCCCGAGCACTAATTGAAAATTTGGGTGGCCTTGCTTATTTATTTTCATGGAATGCAGTAGGTTATATTTTCATGGCACTTTCTCAGCAGTGCAACGTTTCAATTTCAAAATTGCTGCGGCGCGAGGAGGAGTGCGCTCCCAGGCGTGCGCGAGCACAGACAAAAGGATGAGGCATGGAACTTTGATTAAACCATTAGAAAATAACGGAGGAAAATAAGGAATCGGCGTTGCTTTTCCCTTGCAGAACCAGAGGCACAAATGCTCGTTTTTAAGCGTTAACGTGAATTTCAATTTTAAAAGCTCAGACACCAAGCGTATTATTACAGCTGGAGCCAGATGATAGGTCTTATAAAGTTTTAACCCGCTATCTGGTTTAAGCAGGGTACTTTGGGGTGGTTTTTGTATCGTTTCAAAAGAGATGACAGTGGAATAAACAAAATGTGTGTGCATGTGTATTACTTTATACCCAGATTAACACTGCCTCTGCCATACCACTTTTCAGCTCTCTAAAAAAAATTATGGTATGTTTCTAGCCTTCAGGATGGTGCAATAGGGATCCTCTGCAAGTTTCAATAGGTATACATTCCCCCCCCCCAAAGAAATATCCAGTCTTTTGCTCCCTCCTCCTCTAAGTTTTACAAAATTGCCAGTAAATCCTAGTAGTGTGGACTAAGCATGGTTGATTTTTTCAAAAATGTGATTCCACAAAATTTTGGTGCGAAACCATTCGGGACAGTCTGTTTAGGAATCTGCCTTTCAAGTGCATAATTAAAAAAGAACTTCTATATAGCTTCTTGTGGGTTTGTCCTCCTTTAGCACCATTCTCTTTAATCCTATGTGTTTTTCCAACCTATGAAATACTTCTTTTGTTTTATATTAATATTTGAAAAAACTCTGCTATGTTGTGCTTGTCAGAGTGAGGCATGTTCATGCAAATCTACACACCTTACGCTGGGACAGTAAGCTGTTGCTGACATTGCTGGCATAACAGGACATAGACACTCACTCTTACCCACACAAGATGCAAATGTATGCCATTGACAGCACAGAATACATTTATCTATCGAAACTTTGGCATTTAAATAATAATAATTAGCAATATTTGTAAAGTGTGGTTTCATTGGAGCAAAACGACTTGGATGTGCTGAGAAGAGTCCATTTTCTTCGGTGGTGGATCTCTTCAAGATGTGGCAAAAAATGAAAAAGAGCCGTCTTCAAATATCTAAAGGGCTGTCACACAGAGGATGGAGCAAGCTTGTTTTCAACTGCCCTGGAGGGTAGGACCCAAACCAATAGCTTCAAGTTACAAGGAAGGAGGTTCCGACTAAACTTCAGGAAGAACTTTCTGGCTGCAAGGGCTGTTTGACAGTGGAACAGGCTCCCACAAGAGGTCGGGGGCTTTACTCCCTTGGAGGTTTGTAAGCAGAGGTTAGATGGCCATCTGTCATGTATGATCTAGTTGAGATTCCTCAATTTCAAGGGTTGAACTCAATTTCAAGAGTCCCTTCCAACTCTACAATTCTATGGACTCTTTTGTTTCTTTTGCTATTATATATTCTTTCTATATCTTGACATATTTCCAGTCTTCAGGCTTGATCCAGCAGGCTTATGTTCTTATGTGTTGCTGGATCAAACCAAAGGCCATCCAGTCCCTTTGTCTGGGTTCTGTCTGTGAGCAGCAACCACTTCCTTTGGGCAACTTTCACCTTTTCTGAATAACAAGCAGAGTCACTGGGGCAATCCACCTGTGGATCCCAGATTTATTAATGTGCCCATGAGGTGGACCTTATTACATTTAGGACTGCCAAGCTAGACAATATTAAAATGTCAACCATCTCTCTTGAGGAAAGCTCAGGGACCCCTTCCAGCCTGGAATACACAGAGCTTTGAGTGGGAAAATGGTCCTAACCTCTACAAATGGAGGGCTCACTTTCTAGAGGAACAATGCGAAATGTATATTAAAGCACACTGATTTTCAGCATTGTTGGCATCCGTATGTCTCGAGAGACAATGGGATGCACTTCCTGGAGTGAAGTCAAATCAATGAAGAATCACAGCACCTGCTGTGGCTGTAGAGACCAGAAACTCATAACTGCTGCCCCCTGTGTAGTTTTTGCTGTGTTAGCAGCACCGAAGTGTCCTCTCTGGGGTGCAAGCCGGGGCAGTGTGTATGGAAGTCCTGGGTTACCTAGACGATGAGACCCTCCTCTTGGCCCCACTGATTTGGGCCAATGGAAAGCAGAGCAAAACATTTGGCACCATCTTAGCTGCAGGACTTGGCAGATGAAGGCGTACAAGGCATCATCCAACCGCCTTAGGGACTCCACTCCGTATTTGTGTAGAGTTTACTGCTTAGCCTTTTCTTCTCCTGAAGACATACCACAAGGCGGCAAGTGTGGATTTTTCTTCAGGGTTTACTCCCAAAGCCTTTCTCACAAATGAGTATAGCCGCAAGGCAGCGGAGGTTTAAGATCAGAGTTTTCCTTCTCCGTTTTCAGCATAATACATCAGGATTATTATTATTATTATTATTATTATTATTATTATTATTATTATTAATCACCACCACCACTACCACCCACCCTTCACCAGCAGGAGTATTGTTTCCAGTAGACTCAAATACTCTTGTGCATTTTCTCTTTAATTTAGAATTGCAAATAGTACATGGAAGGTATTTTTCAGAAGCTATGAGCCAGAAAAATAGCAGCAAAAAAATGAACAACATTCTTTCCTGATCTGTGGAAAAACATTTTTGCCTGATCTGTGGAATACAATATTCAGTATTTTTTAGCTGTACAGGGTTTTGTGAACAATTTTGGGGGATTTGTTTGGCTTCCAAAAACAATGCCTCAGGGTCAACAGTGCATGGATTCACAGATAAGGCACTGAAGAGAAGAGGAGGGTGGAAATGACTGGACTGCAAGCCAGCAAGATAAAGCAGTGTGAGAACTGTGGGCTCTAGTCAGGCTACAAAAGGCCTTTTTCTCTGGCGCTGTGGATAAATGGACTGCTAGACCATATTGTTCTGGCCATGCTAAGTGAGGCGATAACTCTTCTCTAGGTTTCCATTCCTTCGTTTCTACCGTCATTTAAGATGCTTTCTCAGTGAGTATTGATTGCTAGATGTTTTGATGGGGGCTGCGGTGTCCAAAACCTGGGATAAGTCTTGTGTTTTACCAAAGAAAGACTGTAAAAGGTATAAATGGGTTTCAAGTGGTAAAAAATAAATAAAAATAGAACAAGTCACTGCACAGGCTGTAGCCTAAACTATAAGAAGAAAGGAAGGCACAAAAAAACAGCTAAATCAGCCCTTCTGTTTTAACAGCACCACTGGCACTAAGTAGATATCCTTTATTTCCCCTGGTTGCCTACACTGAACAGTCCATTAACAGAAGCTATGTACTACCACCAGTGTTGGAGGAAGCATGGCTCTGAGTACAGGTACCAGATATAGTGGTACCTCGGGTTAGGAACTTAATTCATTCTGGAGGTCTGTTCTTAACCTGAAACTGTTCTTAACCTGAGGTACCACTTTAGCTAATGGGGCCTCCTGCTGCTGCTGCACCGCCAGAGCACGATTTCTGTTCTCATCCTGAAGCAAAGTTCTTAACCCGAGGTAATATTTCTGGGTTAGCGGAGTCTGTAACCTGAAGTGTCTGTAACCTAAAGCATCTGTAACCCAAGGTACCACTGTACTGGGAATCTCAAGTGAGAAGATTGTTGTTGAGTTCATGTCCCACTTTCTATTGGCATCTGGTTGGCCCAGATTCTCAGAGAGGTTTAACATTCAACCTCTGTACTCATGGAACTCTGGGAATTCTAGTCCCCAATAACTCTTGACGCTCTTAAAAACTACAGCTCACAAAACTATTTGGGGAAAGCCACATTTAAAGTGTTTTTAAAACAACTGAGTTGAGGGGATACAATAGTGGTTTATAAGATTATACACAGTGTGGGGAAAGTGGATAGAGAAATATTTTTCTCCCACTAGAACTTGTGGGCACCCGGATGTTAGAAGATTCAGGACAGTTAAAGGAAAATTATTATTCACGCAGCGCATAGTTAAACTTTTCTGTCACAAGAGGCAGTGATGGCCACCAACTTGAATGGCTTTTAAAAAAAGGATTAGATAAATTCATGGAGAATAATGGTGGCTACAGTGTGTTCTATATATATATATATATATTGATTGTAACATATAAATTATAAAATGTACCACAAATACTTATCACTTATACAATCTTTTTCGACTTCCATCAGCACCTCTGATGATCCACCGTTTTAACCACTTCTTATGCATTTCTTAACTTTATATTGCCTTTACATCTCTTAACAAATCATCCTTCCCCTTCTCCATTTTTGCAATACTTCCAATAATACTCCTCACAAAACTTCTTGCAAACCTACAAACGTCGTCTGATCTTCACAAATACTTTTCAAGTAGTCCGTAAATTTACTCCAGTCTTACATGAATTTATGGTCCCGCCGGTTTCGAATCCTTCCTGTTAGTTTATCTAGTTCTGCATAGTCCATTAACTTCATTCTCCATTCCTCAATCATCAATAATTCTTCTTGCTTCCATTTTTGGGCGGTGGCTACAGTATGTTCTACCTTCCACTGTTGGAGTCAGTACACCTCTGAACACAAATGGCTAGAAATCATGGACAGAGTGTTAGGGATTGGACTGAAGAGGGCGAGACCGCTTTTCCTGACACTGCAGGAGAAGAGGAATGCAGTATTGATTTACAGCAGGGGTTTGAGGGGGGTTGAGGAAGGTCACAGCTCAGAGATAGATGA
Organism: Podarcis siculus; assembly: GCA_034642415.1. Taxonomy (NCBI): domain Eukaryota; kingdom Metazoa; phylum Chordata; class Lepidosauria; order Squamata; family Lacertidae; genus Podarcis; species Podarcis siculus. The sequence continues at coordinate 13,662,492 of JAXCMG010000031.1, read as the reverse complement.
ACAAAAGAGTTGGGAAGTGTTAGAAGAAGTGGGGGGATTGTGACAGGGCAGCCAGCTGACACGTTGTCACTGGAGCATATTTCTGACCCCCCTTCTCCCAGAACTCAGCGTTCATTAAGGGTGCAGTAACAAGAAGGGACGCGGGTGGCGCTGTGGGTTAAACCACAGAGCCTAGGGCTTGCTGATCAGAAGGTCGGTGGTTCGAATCCCCGCAACGGGGTGAACTCCCGTTGCTCAGTCCCTGCTCCTGCCAACCTAGCAGTTCGAAAGCACACCCCAAAGTGATAAATAGGTACCGCTCCGACAGGAAGGTAAACGGTGTTTCCGTGCGCTGCTCTGGTTCACCAGAAGCGGCTTAGTCATGCTGGCCACATGACCCAGAAGCTGTAAGCCGGCTCCCTCGGCCAATAAAGCGAGATGAGCGTTGCAACCCCAGAGTCGGTCACGGCTGGACCTAACAGTCAGGGGTCCCTTTACCTTTACCTAACAACGGAATCAGAGACTTTGGGCCACAAGCAGCCACCGTAAAGGGAGATGCTGTTCCTCGGACGGTGGGAGGAGGAGCCCAGTTTGGAGCAGCGCCATTGTTAAGTCTTGTTGCATTCTTTTGTCTCTCGCTATTGAGACTGAATGAAACTCATTAAAAAAGGACTATACCTTGTTTTCTCTGCCCTTGCTGCAACCAGGGGAAGAATGGCTTTCTCGAAACCTCGACAGAGCCTTGACAGAGAGACAGCGCTGTTGTGCTTAAGTTCTGTTTGCGGACTTCCCATCTGATTTGCCACGGTGGGAACAGAGTGCTGGACTAGAGAGGCTTTTGCCCTGATCCAGTAGGACTCCTCTTATGTCCATGCTGCTCTTACTTGGAGATGAAAAGAAGAATTTTATCCATAACTCTAACAGCTTCCTGCCATGTTGTATTAACTGGGAAGGGCGATATGGACATGGTTTTAAATAGAGTTGGCTAGACAGTCCCGGAAATAAACAGGGCAGTTTCTAAAAAGCTCTTAAAACCACTAAGTTAAACCTAGGTTATAGAAAACAATGGTACTGTTGATGGCAGCGATGCCCCAGTCTAGTCTTCAGGCTGAGTATCTGTGGGGGCTTGTGACATGAAGCTGGTTTGCAACGTTTTTATCCATTCTTTATTAAAACATGTAGCCAAAACATTTCACTATAGGAAAGCCACCCAAAAGATTGTTCAGGATTCGCTTGTCACTTCGAGCTTCTAACAAACAGTTTGCTAGAAATTAGTCCTTTTTCCCATGGATTGATAAGCCTGTTTTTCAGTCCCTATCTCTGACCATCCTGCTTTCTGAGCTCTACCCAAGGTCATGTATATTTTCACTGGGATATGCCTTTAATATTGCATTTAATATGATCTTTCCTTTTATGTGTAACAGGATGGGTTGATTTACAGCAAGGCAACTGAAACTGATTTTAATCACAATAAAAACAAATCATTTTCTTAAAAATAAACCAAAGCTCAAGCAAAAAGGTTTTTACATGGCTTAAGAACCATTTACTTTCACCATCCCATTCACCTCCAATCAAAACATTCAGGTAGGCAAGTGCTGGTTTGTTACAAAAGCAACACCTTAAATTTCTTTTGTACACAGTCCATGTGTAAAAATTGTGTGACAGCTTCTGTAATGCTGCTGTATTATGCATATGTGAATACACTTCACTGAATGTCGTGGGACTTACTTCTGGATAAACCAGCATAGAATTGTGTTGCACCAATCTCTTTATTAAACTTGAAAATATGCATGTTTCAGTTGAATTTATTGTTGCTTTAGCACTCCACCAGTGCTTTAACATACAAGTTGTATCATATAAAGTTGCAATTCCAATTTGTAACCATTAAGGGGTACCCTTTTTACAATAAACAGCATGTCTGACAACGTCCACCATGCATTGTAAATATGATCTCCAGATCTTACTCCTGAAAACATGCTGACAAATCATGACTTTGTACAGTTATTATTTCATTTATTTTAAAATATTTATAGGCCACTTTCATGAATACAAATCTTTCAGGGAGGCTTACATAATAATAATAAAAAAAGAACAAAGCATAAAAGCAAATAGCATTACTACAAATCTCCCTGGCAGTAATAAAAAGACCCAGCCCATAATGTAAAACATGATTTCCACAAAACCAGCTGTTCAGGGAATACAGAAGAATGCCCACATCAAAAAGAAAATACAGCTCTTGTGCATGCCATCTGAAATAGGTAAGTCTTCAAGGCCTTTTGGAATGACTAAGCTAGGTGGCCTTCTCTGGGGGTTACTGGTAGAGTTGTAGAGCACTGGGGCCACCACAGAAAAGGTCCTCCCCTCAACCCTGAAAACTTCATTGATCTGAAGGGAAGACAGGTGAGGAAGGACTCTGTTGTAGATATTATGGGCTGGCAAGTTGATATATACAGTGGTACCTTGGGTTAATAACTTAATTCGTTCAGGAGGTCCGTTCTTAACCTGAAACTGTTCTTAACCCGAGGTAGCACTTTAGCTGATGGGGCCTCCCACTGCCGCCGTGCGATTTCTGTTCTCATCCTGAAGCAAAGTTCTTAACCCGAGGTACTATTTCTGGGTTAGTGGAGTCTGTAACCTGAAGCATCGGTAACCTGAAGCGTCTGTAACCTGAGATATCACTGTATATGCAGGCAGCCCTTCAAATAGCTCCAGTTCAAATAATTTAAGACTTTAGAGGTTAAAACCTCTAAAGGGCCTTCTCAGTGGCTGCTCCCAGACTCTGGAACGTGCTCCCTGGAGAAGCTAAACTGGCTCCCTCTTTGCTGTCCTTCAACCAGTAGGTAAAGATTGGGAACTGACTGGTTTTAATGAAAGGGCTCATGCCATGCTGTTTTTATTGTAATCATTTGTGTATTTAAATTTTATAGGTGTATGTAGTTTTAATTCTATCAACGTTTAATTGCTTTTAAACTATTGTCATTTCTATGTTTTTAGTGATTCTCTTTTTTTTATCAGTAAGCTTCCTTGAGTCCCACCAGGGGAAAAAGAGGGGTATAAATAAATATACAGTGGTACCTTGGATGTCGAATGGCTTAGTTGTCAAACAAATCAGCTCCCAGACACCACAAACCCAGAAGTAAGTGTTCTGGTTTGTGAACATTTTTCGGAAACCAAATGTCCAACGTGGCTTCCATGGCTTCCGCTTGAGTGCAGGAAGCTCCTGCAGCCAATCGGAAGCCGCGTCTTGGTTTTCGAACGGTTTTGGGAGTCGAACAGACTCCCGGAATGGATTACCGTATTTTTCGCTCTATAAGATGCACTTTTTCCCTCCTAAAAAGTAAGGGGAAATGTGTGTGCGTATTATGGAGCGGATGCAGGCTGCGCAGCGATCCCTCTTGCTGTTCTGGCTTCCGGGATTCAGAATATTTTTTTCTTGTTTTCCTCCTCCAAAAACTAGTTGTGTCTTATGGTCTGGCGTGTCTTATAGATCGAAAAATACGGAAAGTTCCAGAACCAAATTGGGTTCAGAAATGCTCCAAAAGCCAGAGAAGCTGGTATAATAATGGTCCTATAGGATTCAACTGCCCCACTGACAGAACTTTCTGACTGCTGCATTGCGAACCTGTGAACCAACGGAAGTTTCTGAGCCATCTTCAAAGATGCCCTCACATACAACTAGCCAAGCCTAATAGTGACTAGAAGATGAGTCACTGTGGCTAGGCCTGACCTCTACAGATAGAGCCACAGTTGGTGCACCAGTCGAAGCTGTTGGAACATATTCCTCGCTACTAGTCTACCCCAGCTAGCATAAAGTCCACAGAAGGACTTCCAAACAGCAGGAGGAAAGATGCATCACTGTATAAAGCGTAGAGTTGATCAGCCAATTGTCTGGGTAAGTCATTTCCTGGTTCACACTAATATATATATATATATATATATTTAATGTCCTGAGGATATAAGGGAGAAATGCCCATAGGAATCAACGGAGAAATCCAGGATTCGAATCTAGCTACAACTGGGCATGTGTAACAGCCCATCACCCAAATTTGCTCAGCAATGGAGAGAAACCCCTCAAAATGGAGACAGACAAATAGCCCAAAGACGGAGTGGTGGATATGGAATGCTTACTGACCACTGAAGTGTGGGGGGCAAGAGCAAAACTGTGCAGGCCAAGAAGGGAAATGGAATGAATGGTCTGGAATCCTGATCACAAACACAGCATACTGCAATATTCTGTTGCCGCGCCCCGCTTTTCATTTCCAGATTAGTGACTGACTAGAAGCAAAGTTTCAACCAGGACTTCCTAGCTCATGCCGAAGTCCCTTTCCTCCTATGCTGCGCTAGCTCTCCCTAATGGTCATTTTTGTAATATCTGAGGAAGAACCCACATCCATTAAAATGGACATGATCAATTCTCATAAGAACCTGTGATGGGACAGTCATTAAGTGGAAGCTCTTGTGAGTTTGCTGCCAGGAGGTGCCCAAGGTATCACGACAAAAGGCCATGACCGTCGGTCTGTGCTCTCAGCAAGGCCCAAGGATCCCCACATCCCTCCTTGCCAAACCACACAGCCCTCAAGCCAGCTGTACAGATAGGAGAAGGAGGAGGCGACAAGCAGCTTTCTTAAATACACACACACTTTCCCACCCCCCACCCTGCCGGTACCTCAGCTGAGTGACAGCCTCTTGATGTTGCGTGCGAGCGAGTTCAGCTGGTGCTGTGTGGTCTGGGTGTGTGGTCTCCAGCTTGGCCGAGAGGCTGCTAACAGGGTGGATGAGAGAGAGCAACTCTGTTTACTTTAATTTATTTCGGATGCCGGAACTGTGCCCAGAGTTTCTCCTGAGCTTGATTCCACAGTTAGTGGCAGCAATCCCTCACAGCTGCAGCGCAATCTGAAATATGTGCTGAACTCCTCGACCAAGTGCCTTTGCAGCATCTGCTTCAAGTCCAGCCTGCTAATCCCCTGTGACTCAGAAATGTTAATGGCATTGCTGAGTGCTGTGATTATTTTGGTTTTACTATGTCAAGATAGGATCTCCCTCTCTCTCTTTCTCTCTCTGTCTCTGAATCCTGGAAGATGTACTTTTTGTGGGTTATTTCATGCAGGAATTTTAAGATATTGGTAATACGTACTGTACCTATGAAGTCTGATACAGCAGGTCTTTTTAAAGACGTGTGTGTGTGTTTAGCTATGACATACAAAATTGTAATCTAGATTCCAGATCTATTTGGGTCATGCAATGAACCTCAAGTTGTCCAATCTCATATTCATATTTTGACCCTTTCCCATTAATTTACATTTTATTTTGCTCACTGCTTTAGAATTGGTGAAATGCCAGAAATCTGCTTTTATTTTCTTATTTATTGTACGTATTGATATTATACCGTAAATTGCTTCAAAGACCTGTTTATTGGGATAGTAAAGCACATTAGGAATTCTAGAATAAAGCTGCAACCCTATATACTTGCTTACCTGGAAATATGCTCAATGGGACTTACTTCTGAGTAGAGACATAGAGGATTGTACAGAAAAGCACAACAAAAAAAACCCTATTCAAAATTGACTTGTCATTTGCTAATATTTGCTTGACATGAATGCCGGTTACGACAAGATAAGGCAAATTAACCTTTAGTTATTTAGACTGTTTCTTTATGCGTGCTTATCTTTTCATTTTAAGTAGCTTAGAGATATTTGAGAATTTTTTTTTGAACCAAATGTAACATTCATGACCAATACTTGTTTAAAATGACAAGTCTCCTTTCATTATTCAAATAAACATGCATTCACTCTTAATATGACTTGGAATTCCAGCATTGTTTAGCTTATTCATTCCTAGTCTTTTCTGGCAGACTTGCAGGAATGAACTTAGTATTATTGATGCAGCGTTGAAGGCTGTAATATTCATAGCAGTGGTGAAGGCTCTTGCAAATCTGTGGGCTAAAGCTCTCCAAAGGGATTAAGGAATATCACCATTATTTTTTTAAAAAATGTATTGAGGTGGAGGGGGGTAGTGCCTTACTGTTTTAACTTGTGTCTACTATATTTCTGCATTTATGTTGAATTCTAATTTTCCTTAATTTGTTTTTGTATTATCTGCAGGGATCTCAGATCACAGCTTGGAAGAAGTGAAATGGTTCACCGTTTCAGTCCCTGCCTGTGACATGACACACAGGGGTGGGGGGAAGAGGGGAGAAAAAATGTAAACAGTCATCAAATCTTAGTTTAACAAAATTAAATATAAGTTTTTTGGGGAAGGGTCATAGCTCAGTGGTCAGTATAGACAATACTGAACTAGATGGGCAGATCATCTTCAGTCAGTCTAAAGCAGCTTGCTTTGTTCTTATAATGACCAATTGGAATGGATGTCATGTTGTTCAGCAAACCAGTTACATAAGAAGTAAAGCAATAATAATGCCATATAGGTATCACACTTTTAAAACATGAGACAGCAGGGTGACTGTATTTTTTAAGACAATGCTTTCTAAGACTCACTCATTCAGAATACTTTTATCCTTATGTGGTTCTTAAAGCAGCTTACAAAATATTTGCACAATTCAATCAAGTACAAAAACTTTTGACCCATACTCAGAAGTAACATTTATTAGCAGTGTTTATACAAAGTGCTTTCCATATCACTACAATATCAACAGAAGACAGAATACATTTAAGACCTCCGTAATGACAAAAATGCAATTTCATACATTTAACAACTAAAAAAAATACCAAGAAAGAAAGAATTTAAATTCAGACCCAAACATTTCTCACTCATTCTTGGTCCTCCCTGGTGTTGCCAGTGGGACAGGAGGCCCACTGAGTTTCTTTGAAATTAGTTCAGTATCACAGCCTTGGAGTCAAACTCCCCATCTTCAGCAGATGAGTTCAAGGATGTGGGGTCAAAGGAGAAATTGCAGACAGAAGCACTGCCACAAGATTATATCTTGGTGGCAGTACCCCACAAGCCTAAGGATATTGTATTGCCATCCTCTGACTCAGAGGACTCTATCGCAGAAGCCCCAGTACAACCAGTCTCCTTCACTTGCAACTGGGACAAAACTGCTGCTTCTACATAGGGATTGCTCTAAGGCTGACTGGTGCTGAAGCAACACCCAAGCACTGTTCTCCTATCACATTGAGGATGAACGCTGCACAAACCAGCTTTGCTTTGTTGCTGTGGAGGTCAGCACTTGCAGAAAGACACTGAGCAGTTGAACTTTGGTCAGTCCACGGTGAAGACAGTCTTTCTTTACTGGTTCCCATGGATGGCCTCTAAAACCAGGGAGAGGGGCTAAGCAGTCAGAAATTGCTCAGCCTGTGATGGAGTCAATTCTCCCCTCATGCATAAGGTAAAGGGACCCCTGACCATTATGTCCAGTCGTGACCGACTCTGGGGTTGCGGGGCTCATCTTGCTTTATTGGCTGAGGGAGCTTCCAGGTCATGTGGCGAGCATGACTAAGCCGCTTCGGGTGAACCAGAGCAGCACACGGAAACGCCGTTTACCTTCCTGCCGGAGCAGTACCTATTTATCTACTTGCACTTTGATGTGCTTTCGAACTGCTAGGTTGGCAGGAGCAGGGACCGAGCAACGGGAGCTCACCTTGTCACGGGGATTAGAATCGCTGACCTTCTGATTGGCAGGTCCTAGGTTCTGTGGTTTAACCCACAGCGCCACCCACGTCCCAACATCTTCTTAAAAACAATAATTTTTTGTAGATGTGCTGCTTTCTCATATGCAAATTTAATCAACTGATAAATATATTAAGCACTCAAAGATGTAATTATTGTGTAACAGTCCTTATGTAAACACAATGTTTTCATTGCCCAAGCTTTGCTTCTTTTAAATTTACTTATTTTGCTGATAATGGACACTGGTCAAACTCAAAGCACTATAATGCTCTTGAGTCTTTTCTTCATGCTCACCATTCCAGTGCAGTTTTTAAAAAAGTGTTCTGCAATAAGCACGGAAATACCTGAGTAAAAATATTAGATTTTGGGAGGCTCAGCATTTTTATTACATGAATTCATACTGTAATGGAAAGAGGTAGAGTGTGCCAGCTTCTGAAATCCAATAAAGCGTGCTGCAATATTTTCTAATATTACTGTCTAGTATAGTCTTAATTCCAGTGCATCACCTGAATGCCTTGGCATTATAGACTAAGGGGAAAGTGGGACTGGGGGGAAAGAATAAATACGGAGAAAATAAATCTTCAGCATATAATTTCCTTCATATTAATATTGCTTTTTTAAAAAATAATAATAGTTTGGGGCTTTATTTTTGACCCTAGGATTATTGTTCTCCCAACATGTCTTACTATGCATAAGGATGTCTTTTACTCGGGTAACTCAGTGAATTTGTGCTCCTTGCACAGTATTCATGTTCTTTGGCCTGTTGCCAGTGTTTCAAACTTTCAATAGGTTAGAAAGTTGCTATCTCCACACACACAAACACACACCCCACTGAAAGTATCAGTTCAACAACATTAGTTTATTTATTTGTGGCATCAGTTTTAACATCCCACCTGTGTGTAAACGCTCTGAGACTGGACTATAGTTCCAGGAAGCTCCTTGCACATTGCTGGGTGTTCTAAATAAATATTAACAAGTAGGGAAACAAGCCACGCTCAGCAAATCAGATGGGGTCATGTTTGGGTTTTTTGTATTTTTATTAAAGGTTTTCTGTTGTACTGCACTGATACAGGAATTCTTTCCCTGCACTCCCCCCACCCCGCCCCTAAATTGCAGCAGTCTAGGAGGAAGGTTGGCAACTCTGCAGGTCACTAGGGTAGATGGTTCTGCAAATTGCAGCACTTGCCGCCCTCCTAGCTTCAACGACGGGTCTCCTCGCCTTGTCTGAAACAACCACAGACACATTGCTCGGTGAACTTTCCGTCCAGAGCCTCTCGTGCAGCTGACCACTGCAAATAGCGCACATGCAGGTCTCCGGGCGCGGGGGAAGGATTTGGTTTGGCAAGCTGAGATAAAACAAGCTAACAGTGAAACAACATACTGAAATCTGGGGTAGCATACCTGAACCAACAGCATAAGGACAATTGTTTTCTGAATGCTTTGCTACTGAACGAATAATAAAAAAAGGAAATGTATCATTCTGCCACAAGGCAGATGGAGCAGCAGCAGCAACTCAATTTGCACGGACCCAACGCGCGCACCCGACCCTGGCGAGGGACATGGAAAGGAGCCAGGAGGAGGGGCGGGGCAAAGAACTCTGCCGCTCCCTCCTCTCGCGAGCCATTGGCTGCGGGCAGCTGAGTGGCAGCGCCGGCTTAGCCAGCCAGCCGGCGCTCGCCCCGGCCACGTCACGTGCGTCGGCCTCCGCTCCGTCGCGTCACGTGCGTGGTGGCGTCAGAGGCCCCTTGCGTAGCTCTCCTTCCGCCCCTTTTCCGCCAGCTGCGCTTCCGGCGGGAGGTAGGTCTCTGTCTGAGTGGCGTTTTAGGGAGCGGGGCGGCGGCGGTAGCAGGCTTCCTGCCTCAGGTGGCGGTTGACGGTTGGGAGAGGGTCCTTCTCCGCCACCTCCGTTTCCAGCTCGGCTGAGGGCAAGCCCGGCTGACGGGTTGGGTGGGGCTTTTATTTTTATACTATTTTATTTTGCCAAGGAAGAGAGTGGGGGAGGAGAGTTAACTGGGAGGGGTTTTTTGTTTGTATTATGCATTTTCTGTTTTTATCTTGTGTTTTTATGCTATGAACCGCCCTGAGATCTTCAGCTGAAGGGCGGTATGCAAATATATATATATATATATATATATATATGCAGGTTTTGGTGTCCTCGGGTGTCTTCCCGTGTAAAAGTTGGGGTGTCTAGGCGACGTTTCGACGAGGTCTCACTCGTCATCTTCAGGCTGGTGCTTTCGGCTTCTTGTTACTGGAACAGAGCAGGATCTCAGTGTTTGAGTTCCTATAAATACTGTTGAGGAGGTGTGGTGTATAGCCTCCAATGTTCTGGGCAGAGAGGAAGTTCCCAGGCTAGTGTGCCTTTTCTTCTTTTGTTCCTTAATTGCTTGAGGGATATCTTGAGTGATTTCTTGAGTGATATCCTGAGTACCACTTAGGTGGGTCATTAGGTGTGGATTAGTTGCTAAAGCCTTTGTGTCTTGACCTCTTGAACTTTGTGAAGAGTTTTTCTGAGAAGATGGCTGTACTGCTTTGTTGTGCTCTGGCTTGGCTTCGTGTATAGGGGCGAGCTGTGGTTTTGTGGCCTGTGCCAGCCAGATCTGTGTAGGGATTGCAGGGGGGTGCAGCATCCGGAGGTGCCATCGTGGTTTGGCTACTGGATGGTGTCTGTAATTTATCTGTGGAGAGGGTCTGGGTTTGGGTCTGGTGTGGTTGATTGGTGATGGCGTTCTGTGTGCCTCTGGATCTGGTGTCAGTTTTTGTGGGGAGGGCTAATTTCCAGATGTCTGGCAAGCGGGATGTGTCGTCACGCTTGTTCATGTTGTGAGGGTGTTTCTCTATCTCGATGGCTTCCATGATTATTCTCTTGTGGTGATGTTCCATGTTAGAGAGCAATTTGGAATCTGCAAAATTAATTTCGTGTCCTGTTTCTTTCATGTGTTGGAAAAGAGAGGAAGTTTTTTCTTCTTTTTTGACGGCATTCTTGTGTTCTGCGATACGTGCATTTATTCGTCTGTTTGTTTGTCCAATGTACGTGGCTGGGCAGACTTTGCAGGGTATTTCATAGACCCCTTGGTTTTCCAACTGGATTTTATCCTTGGGGTTTCCGAGGATATTGGCTATTTTTTGGTTGGCGCAAAAGGCTGTTTTGATATTGTGTTTATGGAGGATTTTGCTAATTTTATCTGTAGTGCCCTTGATATAAGGAAGGAGGGCCATGCCATTGTTTTCTTCTGTGTCTTGGTTTTTGGGGGGTGTTTCTTTTTGGATTAGCTTCGTAACCCTGTTTTGCTGGTATCCATTGGCAATTAACACATTTGAGAGATTCTGTAACTCAGTTGTCAAGTGGTCTTTGTCAGCCAGGCGTTTGGTTCTGGAGATGAGAGTCTTGGCTACGGAGTTTATTTGTGCAGGGTGGTGGTGTGATTGTGCATGTAAGTAGCGGTTGGTGTGTGTTTTTTTCCGGTAGATAGTGTGTCCTAGGGAGCCATCAGGTTTTTTGTAGATTAGGACGTCAAGGAAGGGAAGTTGGTTGTTGGCTTCTATTTCCATAGTGAATTGTATTTTGGGGTGTAGGCTGTTGAGATGTGTGAGGAAGCTGTCCAGTTTTTCCTTCCCGTGTGGCCAAATTACAAAGGTGTCGTCAACATATCTGAGCCAAAGTTTGGGTTTGTGTTCTGACTTGTCTAAAGCATTGGTTTCAAAGTGTTCCATGTACAGGTTTGCGATGACCGGTGAGAGGGGTGATCCCATAGGTGCTCCTTCTATCTGTTTGTAGAAGGAACACCACTCAGACCAATAGTCAGCTCCATAGGCTCACCTCTACAAAATCTCGCTAAATTTCTCGCCAAGCAACTTCAGCCCTATGCAGAATCCATCTCTTCACACGTTCCAAACTCCTTCCAGTTCATAGAAACAATAAAGAAGCAAAACCTACATCCCAATGACCTACTTGTGAGCTTCGATGTTGTATCTCTCTTCACACAAGTGCCCATTAATGAAGCCTTGACAGCCATTCAAAACAAATACAATCCCCCCGAATACATCTTGGACCTGACCAACCACTGCCTAACCAACACGTACTTCATCCACAATGGACAAAGATACAAACAGATAGAAGGAGCACCTATGGGATCACCCCTCTCACCGGTCATCGCAAACCTGTACATGGAACACTTTGAAACCAATGCTTTAGACAAGTCAGAACACAAACCCAAACTTTGGCTCAGATATGTTGACGACACCTTTGTAATTTGGCCACACGGGAAGGAAAAACTGGACAGCTTCCTCACACATCTCAACAGCCTACACCCCAAAATACAATTCACTATGGAAATAGAAGCCAACAACCAACTTCCCTTCCTTGACGTCCTAATCTACAAAAAACCTGATGGCTCCCTAGGACACACTATCTACCGGAAAAAAACACACACCAACCGCTACTTACATGCACAATCACACCACCACCCTGCACAAATAAACTCCGTAGCCAAGACTCTCATCTCCAGAACCAAACGCCTGGCTGACAAAGACCACTTGACAACTGAGTTACAGAATCTCTCAAATGTGTTAATTGCCAATGGATACCAGCAAAACAGGGTTACGAAGCTAATCCAAAAAGAAACACCCCCCAAAAACCAAGACACAGAAGAAAACAATGGCATGGCCCTCCTTCCTTATATCAAGGGCACTACAGATAAAATTAGCAAAATCCTCCATAAACACAATATCAAAACAGCCTTTTGCGCCAACCAAAAAATAGCCAATATCCTCGGAAACCCCAAGGATAAAATCCAGTTGGAAAACCAAGGGGTCTATGAAATACCCTGCAAAGTCTGCCCAGCCACGTACATTGGACAAACAAACAGACGAATAAATGCACGTATCGCAGAACACAAGAATGCCGTCAAAAAAGAAGAAAAAACTTCCTCTCTTTTCCAACACATGAAAGAAACAGGACACGAAATTAATTTTGCAGATTCCAAATTGCTCTCTAACATGGAACATCACCACAAGAGAATAATCATGGAAGCCATCGAGATAGAGAAACACCCTCACAACATGAACAAGCGTGACGACACATCCCGCTTGCCAGACATCTGGAAATTAGCCCTCCCCACAAAAACTGACACCAGATCCAGAGGCACACAGAACGCCATCACCAATCAACCACACCAGACCCAAACCCAGACCCTCTCCACAGATAAATTACAGACACCATCCAGTAGCCAAACCACGATGGCACCTCCGGATGCTGCACCCCCCTGCAATCCCTACACAGATCTGGCTGGCACAGGCCACAAAACCACAGCTCGCCCCTATACACGAAGCCAAGCCAGAGCACAACAAAGCAGTACAGCCATCTTCTCAGAAAAACTCTTCACAAAGTTCAAGAGGTCAAGACACAAAAGCTTTAGCAACTAATCCACACCTAATGACCCACCTAAGTGGTACTCAGGATATCACTCAAGAAATCACTCAAGATATCCCTCAAGCAATTAAGGAACAAAAGAAGAAAAGGCACACTAGCCTGGGAACTTCCTCTCTGCCCAGAACATTGGAGGCTATACACCACACCTCCTCAACAGTATTTATAGGAACTCAAACACTGAGATCCTGCTCTGTTCCAGTAACAAGAAGCCGAAAGCACCAGCCTGAAGATGACGAGTGAGACCTCGTCGAAACGTCGCCTAGACACCCCAACTTTTACACGGGAAGACACCCGAGGACACCAAAACCTGCATTCCTGTACCCGTGAAAATCTACGAAAGCATATATATATATATACACACACACACATACACACATATATACACACACATATATATATATAATACAAGCACACACATATGAAATAATACAAACATGCAATAATAATAATATGAATATGAATAATATGAAATAATTATTCATATTATGAAATAATAATACAAGTACAGTCATACCTCGGGTTGAATATGCTTCATGTTGAGCACGTTCAAGTTGCGCTCTGCAGCAACCCAGAAGCAACGAAGCGCATTACCTCCGGGTTTCGCCGCATGCGCAGACGCTCAAAATGACATCATGCTCAGAAGCGGTGAAAATCGATGTGTGCATGTGCAGACGTCCCGTCACTAGTTACGTTTGCTTCTGGATGTGAACAGGGCTCCGGAACGGATCCTGTTCGCATCCCGAGGTACCACTGTACACACACCACACATGCATACCCCACTGGCCGGCTTGTGGGTGAGCCTTGGGATGCCACCGTGCGCTTTGGGCTTTCTGGGCCATCAGGCTTTGTCATGGGTCACGGCCAGCCTAGTGTCACAACTCAGACAGTGCGCATGAAACATGCTCTGGTTCAGCATCCTTGTACAGTCATACTTTGGAAGCCAAACAGAATCGTTTCATTTGACTTCCAAAACATTCAGGAACTAAGGTGCGGCTTTCGATTGACTGCAGGAAGCTCCTGCAGCCAATCGGAAGCCACATCGGACGTTCCAAGTTCCAAAGAACATTCGCAAACTGGAACAATCACTTCTGGGTTTGCAGAGTTTGAGAGCCAAAACGTTCGTCTCGCAAGGCGTTCGACTTCCAAGGTACGGCTGTACTTGATCCAGCACTTGCAATGCCTAATCCTAACCTTGCTTCACTTGAAAGTACTGTTTCGCCGTGCTCAGCGAGGCTTTACCCTGGAGTAAGCTAGTGAAGGATTTGAGCCTTGAAGCAGTTTATTGTTGCTGCCATTGCTTTGAGCATGGGGGTCATGCCCATGGGTCCCTCCTTCACCTTTTCAAGCCAATATCTGGCCGTTAAGTTTGCCTAGTGCAGAAGGCCTGGGAGATTTGCAGTAGATCTGCAAGGTTTCTGATTCCAAACTTAAGCTAAAAATAGCAGGAATGAAATAATGCCCCCCATGCCCTAAATTATGCTACAGAATTAAATAAATTTAGTACTCAAATTGATTTAATTCCAAGTGCAAGTCTTTTGAACCAGGCTCTTTTTAGTGTGTGTATCTGTCTTTCTAGTAAAAGACCCCAAGCCCAGTACATAAGATGGACCACTGCTGCTATACCACCCTCCAGGCGGTGATGGTGTTGCCACTTGCTGGATGCAGTGACAAGGGCAGGGGAAGCATTGAGTTGGCTGGCGCAGGCATTGATACATGCATGCTTTCACCTGTGACTACCATTCCACTTCTTGCTGCATCCCTTGCTGCCATACTCCCAAGTAACAGCAGCACTGCCACATGCAGAAGAATGGTGCAGTTGTGGTGCCCCATCTTGCACACTGCAATAGTGCACACCTGAAGTCTCCCCAACCCAGATATATCCTGTAGAAAGAAGGGCACTGTGGCAGGTAATTTCATGCTTTCTTTTGATGTGAATCATTTTGGCTCATGGTTTGTTTCAGATAGGTCTGACAACAAACTGAATGCCCAATACAGTAATGTTGCCCTAAACGTAGTTCCATTGCAGTTGCTGACACAAGTAAATGGAACTTTAATTCCTAATTCTCATCATGGGTGTGGATCTAAATGTCCAACTGGTATAGCAGGAATCAGGGCATTCATGTACAGGCCACCCACATGGAGCTAGTAGTTCACACAGACAGTGTTGGCTGGGAGCCTGGCAATGATCCTGGGAGCTCCCAGGGTTTTCAGATGGGCACCCCCATGCCTCTGACCCAGCCCTAATTTGAAAGTTGAGAAGTTTCATCTTGATATTCTTCAGGAACCATCAGCACTTAAGAATTAAACACACCTTAGCAAGCCATTTTAAATCACACAATTGAGCGTTTCTAGGTTTTATCGTAATTGGTGCAATGTAAGCATTTCACTTTTTTCCTGATTTAGACTGCTGAATATATCAGTCTTTCACCAAAGAAGAAAGCTATAATGTCTCACACACGCAAGCCCCCTCTTGTGACGGGCATTTCTCCCAATGAAGGCATCTCATGGACAAAGGTCACAATTCGAGGAGAGAACTTGGGAATGGGCCCAACAGATCTAATAGGTAAAGTCAAGAAAGCTGTTTCCATTTTGATGGCAGTAGTATGCATCCAGCAGAGTTTATTTGGAAATGTGCAGTTGCTGATAATTTACAGTAGTGGTATTATGAAAACACTTGATAGACAAAAAAATGTTGTTGGTTTTTCTTCATGAAGTTGAAGCGATCCTTTCCTAAATACCGGGGGAGGAATTCAGTGTTGTGCTAAAACAAACGTTCAGTTAGCTTGAGCATTTCCGCTTGCGTGACAGAACAACCCCTCTCACCCCATGCGCTGTTCTGGGGGTTCTCCCAACACCTCTGGAGCCAATTTGAGGGGTGGGGAAGAAGGGGGAGCCCTGTTGCAGAACTTCTTAGTTGAGTCCAGCCCAGGAGAAGTATCGTTGCTGTATTTCTTCCTGAGCTTCCTTTTTCTCAGATCATGTTGAAATGATGGGTCAGTAGGGATGCAGTGAAAGGTTTTCTGCCAGGGGAAATTTAATTCGCCCTTTCAAGTGTCTCATGCCTCCACTTTTGAGAATCACTACAGTAACATGCCACTTGTTCACTTTGAGCAAGCTTGCTGTGTTGTATCTGTATCGTCACTTTCAGCCAGTGGTCAAGACTGAGTATTTCAGTACTGGCTACTAATGTTTATGTATTTAGAGCAACACTTTAAAAAAATCTTTCTGGAGTGAATCCATAAGACACTTGAGATGCGTTTGTGGGCTGAAAGCACTTCAGGTTCCCCCGATAATGATGAAATAAAAAATATTCACTGTTAAGCAACATTTGTTCCTCTGCTTTGTGTGACTCTCTCAGGCTTGACAATCTGTGGACACAACTGTCTTCTGACTGCTGAATGGATGTCTGCCAGCAAAATTGTGTGTCGAGTAGGTCAAGCTAAGAATGACAAAGGGGACATTATCGTCACTACAAAGTCAGGGGGCAAAGGAACTTCCACTGTTTCTTTTAAACTCCTGAAACCTGATAAAATAGGTATGGTTGTATTATCCATTTATTTCTCTTCCTGTAAATATTGTTCTGTAATAAAAAAGTTTTGTAAAAAAGAAAATCTTCATGGGATGTGCAAGTGGGTTTCTTGAACAAATCTAAGACTGTATTTATACAGATTTATACTATTGGCCCATCTAGTCCAATCCTGTCAACTCTGACTGGCAACAGTTCCCCAGCCTGTCTCAGGCATAGGTTTTATCCATGCCTGGTCCTGAACTAGGTATTGAACCTAGGGCCATGTAGAGTATTTATTCTGACCTTGAACTTGAGCTGTTCTATGTAAAATCTTATGAATTCAAAATACTTGAGCTTCTCTTGGTTGCTGATCAATTTTTAAATTAGGCTATTCTCATACTAGCACCTCAAGCTCATGGACTTCTATATAGAGGTATGTTCTGTTGTATCCAATGGGCATTCCACTGAGTTTCTAATAAAACTGCTCTGATTATATGATTATATACATGATATATCGGCACTTGATAGCATAAAATATATTTGAATCTTTCTGATGCTATTTGGGCACGTGTGCATTTTAAAGCAGGATGGAATGTAGAGCCAAAATTAAATGTAAATTTTTTTGCCAGTTGAAGTTTTCCTTTTGCAGTATAGATACAGGAAAGCAAACAACAACCCACCATATTTTGTGTTGTAGGTGAGAAATCCAAATAAAATCCTCTGAGAACCATATTGCTCTGTAACTCTTTGGCTGCAGAGGCAGATTAGGAGCAGTGTTTCGAGGTTGCTTTTACCCTATTTCCCCCCAGACAATTATCTAAGTATGCATTTTATACTTGTAGGACTTTTTGACTTAGTGCATGAGAACTTCACGATGCTCGACAGAGCTTGTTTTTCTAAGGATATCTCTTTTGTTTTCTCAAGGTATCTTGGATCAGTCTGCAGTCTGGGTTGATGAAATTAACTATTATGACATGCGCACTGACAGGAACAAAGGGATGCCCCCTTTGTCTCTGCGCCCTGCTAATCCTCTTGGTATTGAGATAGACAAGTGAGTACCAAGCAGTGTCAATTTACATTCTTACCTGACTTCCCTGTAAGAATTCAAAAATATTTCAGAATGTGAGATTTGAAGAAAGCAAGACTATAGTCTGATTTCACTTTGCCATGGAAAGATAGTGTTTCTTCAGTTTCTTATTCTGGAAATGGGAAGAATAATTATATTTCTGTCTGAGGTTATGCCCTATCAAGTCAAGAATTTCTGCATGTGCCACAGGTCTTTCCCCCCTGCATGTGTGCCAGTCCCTCCCCTAATCTATTCAGAACAGATCATGTTTTAGCCAACTAAGTCCTACTCAGAGTAGGCTCATTGAAATTAATTGAACTGTTAGTCATGTTCATTAATTTCAGTGCGTGAACTCTTGAGTGGGGCTGACATTGGCTACAGCCCTTAGTTTTCATAACATACTGTTTTCATAACAGTGTTGTTCATATTTTTATTTATGAAAATATTTACACACCACTTTTTATTTACAGAGAGGAATATGAAAGTGGTTCACAGTAATAAAACATAACAAATCTAGTTAAGGCTTCATACAGTGTGAACAATTTTAATAGCTGTGGGGGATGACAGGATGAGGTGGCAAATGACCTGAGAATAGCTGTTAAAAACACTAGCTAGTTTTATGTGATTCTGTTTAGATTGGGATTTGCAGGAGGAGTTGCAGAGTAAAAAGATATTTTCCATCCATCTGCCTTTTTTCTTTTAGTTTTTTACTGAAATGCTAATTTGTTTCCTAACCACAAATCTTAGTGTTTTTATACACAAATGCCACATTTATGCAAAGGTTCCAGTAGTTGCATTCATATAAAAAACTGTTTATATATATATTTAAAACACTTGCTGTCATAGCAAGTTAAGTGCTGCAGTGCTACTCTAATATTGCAGATGAACATACCATGAAGAAGTAGATGCAGATAGCTGGGCACTTCGCCAGCGGCCCTGAGGTTCCTGTCTGGTGTACTGTCCTGTCTACTTCTGCAGTCCTAGTGGTGAAGGAACCAGCCAGGAACGAGAACAATGGTTATAGAGATCTCTGGCCGCATGGTAGACATGGCTGTGTTCAGGAGCTCCTTAGGGTCAGTGGTGGTACAGGGGACTGCTGATGGCTCCTTGTCCTCCTCTTCCATTGAGGAGACAACCAGCTCCAGGTCTGAGCAAGGCTGAACCTCGATACTTGCACAGTAGACGGAGAAGGGGCAGGCTTTCAGACAAACCAGCACAGCAAATAGTGCTCATCTTTTCAAAAATATAAATAAAAAACTAACTTTAGGTATATTGGCATACAACATACGACAACATAGTAGTTTTGGCTAGCATGTGACCTCAATGCTACAATAGCAATTATAACAAAAATCTTTCTAATCTGGGTATAGTGTTTTTGCTAAATATACGGTAGCAGACAGTAGTTACTATGTATTGTAGGTTCAATCCCGTATAAATTAGGTTACTTTATTTAATTTCCAAGAGGAATATATGTGTAGCAGTGCAAATGTCTGCAGCAGTGGAGAACCAATTCTTCCATAACGGCTAATGCTTGGATCCTAAAAAAATTAACTTAAGGAAGTTCACACAAGGAAAGCTACCTGTTCTCTCCTAACACCCACTATAGAACAAGGTCACTCAAGTTTCAGACTTGTTGTGAAAACCCAGACCACAATAAACTTACATGCATTTAAAGTGTCATAGGACTGTGTGTTTTTGAGCAATACAGTTACTCTGTGCTGATAAAACTGATTTGTAGCTCATTTCTTTTCAGAGATGAATACACATTCCCTAAAATATGACAGTAATGAGCAATCCTACATATACTTCATCTGCCTAGGACAGACTAGGAATAATAGTACAAAGCCTGTGTGTGCTTTGTGTTCAGTTACTATGTCATTCCTAGGCATTTCTCGAAATATTCGCAGTAGCACTACATGTCGTTTCATTAGTAAATTTAAAAATGGTTTCCATCTGCAAGGTCTAGCTTGCTGAGCATACACTGCCACCTAATGGAATATGTGAATCCTCTTTTGTGTAGGCAAAGTTGACAATTTTATCAGAGGTGGTTTATTTTTTTGTTTATATGTAAATACAAGAAGGCTGTCATTCAGCAGCTCAGCTGGGAAGCTAGCTGCAGGTTCAGTTAAATATTTTGATTGTCAGCATCAGAAGTCAAAATCTTACAAGGAAAGAAAACTCTTCATAGCAATCTAGGCAAGGTGATGCCTTCATAGGCCTAATCTGGCCAGTGTTAAAACATTTCCAATGATTAAATTGTGCTCTTGGCTCTTCAGTTGAATGGAATAAAAGTGCTCAGCTTTGATCAGATTTTGCCCTGTATTTGCCATCAGTTGAAGGTCCTTCTGTTGTCTCCCACCATCTTATATAGATGCAGTCAGCAATAGTGAAGTGAGGTTCTGCCACATCAATGTTGCCCTTAGGCTGGGTCCAGATTTGCCATTAGCTGTCCTTTGGACTGTTTCCAAAGGCCATCCTTGTCCTCTGTCCTACCATTGGAGAAAGTCCTTGTTAGCACCTTTGGGTTTGTCCTGTTTAGTCTACTCCAGCGTCCTTTCTGCTGGTCTTCTGCATGCATGAGTAACAGAATACAGCTGGCACAAACGTTTGCTCCTATGAGTCTGGCGGGGGAGAATGTGAATGGTTACTTAGTTTGTTTATGGTGGTTGCCATTCAGTCTTTATTTACTTAAAATAGCTCTTCTTGACCTATAAAATCCTATGGAATCCTGTTCACGGAACTTTTCACTGACAGTGTCCAGTAGAACTGCCTGGTTTTAGTTTTTAAATAGATTTTACGTGGCTTTGTGCACAGAATCATTACCCCTGGGTGGTTGATAACTTTTTAAAAGCTTTATTTGTGAGGCACAGATTTACATTTCTTCTTATATAAACCTGTCAAATCCCTCCATATAACTAAATTCTCTCAAGGGAAGCAATAGTCTTAAACTGTTTCTTCTGAAGCATTTGCTTAAATGGAGTATTCTCGCACCCAGTTTCCAAGCTAGGGCTGAAATCGTAGCCTGGCAGCACCTGGAGGGCCAGAGGTTCCCAACCCATGACTCAGGGAGAAGGAAAAATTGCATTCCTTTTCTGTCTTCCCATCCAACCTCAAGAGCCCTGCTCATTCTTAGGGGGAAGTAAGTAACCCAGGCTACCACCTACCGTATTTTCCGCTCTATAAGACACACCTGACCATAAGACGCACCTAGTTTTTAGAGGAGGAAAACAAGAAAGCAATGCAAAGCCTCTTGAGCGAAGAGGCAGGAGCACTCCGGCTGCACTCAAGAGGCTTTGCATGGCTATCCCTGAAGCCAGGAGAGCAAGAGGGATAGGTGTGCACCAATCCCTCTTGCTCTCCTGGCTTCAGCGATAGCTGTGCAGCCTGCATTCGCTCCATAAGACACACACACATTTCCCCTTACTTTTTAGGAGGGGAAAAGTGTGTCTTATAGAGCGAAAAATACGGTACTTTATCCTTTCCTCAAGAGGCAGCCTCTGTCTTCTTCAAACATCTCCTCTTCTTACCCCATTTCCACAATTACTTCTGAGGCTTATGAGACATCAGGTGGAGTCTGAAGACTTTCCGAGTCTTGCCAGCCCCACCCCTGCATTTTGGCATCCCATCCTAGCCAATTACTGGTCAGGCTACTGAAAGGCAAGTCCAGCAGTTCCTCCTCCACAGTTAGTTTTAGATGAGCCAAGCAGAGGCATCCAGGAAGAATAGCAATGACCGGTATAAAAAGAGAAGAGAGATTAGAAGAATAAAAGAAGCACTTCAGATTATCAACATACTGATAATGAATTTAAAAGAGGAAATCATCGTGACAAAAGGAAGATGATAAGAGGTGGAAAGAAGATGGATTGTCCTTAAAAGCTATAAAAAAGTAATAATGAAACATACATACACATTAAAAATCAAAGAAGAATTAAATGTTATGCAACAGTTTATACGTTACAGATTATATTTTAACCACTTTTGGGGCTGAACATAATATTAATACAAAATGCCAATATAAAATAGTAATAGTAACAGTAATACAAAGTAAATATTAGTACAAAAGAAAAAAAGGCAGTACAGTCAATCAGAACAATATGGCAAATATCCAAATACCCACCATTCACTTTCACGGGCAGCTTTCGGCACAGATGTAATTCCCAGCATTCCTTTTGGAAACTGGGATAACTCACACTCCCCCCACCTTTTCCAGTCTCTCATTTCTAATCAAGTTCATTCACAACAGTAGCCTAGGGGGAGTGGCCTCAGCCATATCAGACAGTGAAAGAATGCTCCCCTAAGCAGTCATTTATTTAGTGTCAGCCCCTTTAGGGTTTCCCCACAAGAACTGTCCTGCCAGGGGTCTCCAAGTAGATACACTACCCCCCCACCCAAAAAAAAACCACTAACCACAGCTATAGCAAATTCTTGTTCTTCATGGGTAGGATGAACTGGCAAACACTATGGCTCCTCCAACAGTTAGTATCCTCTTTACAGCTCTCCATAGTCCTGTTACTGACTTGTCTATGACTCAATATGCCAAGTTAAAAAGCAAATGATTGAATACTCAGTTTTGTGGATAACTCAAATTTTCAGTGATCTCTTAAGAGCACATTGAGCGGAATGACAGTAATAAGAACCAAATTGAAAGGGATCTGTACATGTTGCATAGTTGAACTTTGGAATTATTTACCATGAAATGTGCTGATGGCCACCAACTTAGAGGGCCTTAAAAAATTCATGGAGGCTCTGGCTATCAATAGTTACTAGTCATGAGGACTATATTTTACTTTCAGAGTTAGAGGTACCATGGCTGATATCCAACTACGCTCTACTGAGAGTAGATCCATTTAAATTAATGGACTTAAGTTTCTTATGTTGATGGACTTCAGTAGGTTTGCTCTGAGTATGACCATCATTGGCTATCATCCCATGATTTTGAATACCAGTTGCTAGGAAAGAACGCTGAGAGAATGTCATTACCCTCATGTCCTACTTTTCAGCTTTTGGGACTAGATAGGCTTTTGGTCTGATCACAGTTGTTAAA
Source organism: Podarcis siculus (assembly GCA_034642415.1). Classification (NCBI taxonomy): domain Eukaryota; kingdom Metazoa; phylum Chordata; class Lepidosauria; order Squamata; family Lacertidae; genus Podarcis; species Podarcis siculus. The sequence goes on along the minus strand of JAXCMG010000031.1, from coordinate 13,639,838 downwards.
TCTGCATGTAATTAAGACATGAATAGCCTCTGCTGTGTCTGTCTTCTCCAGAAGAGGCCATAACTTCCAAAACAGCCGAATCTCGTTAAAAATAAAGAAATCTATCCATAGTCACCACTTGACTATCCAGGAAAAGTAATGGATCCAGGAGCATCTGCAAGCTAAACCCAAATGGTGGAACTGCAGTCAAAAGTACATCAATCTGATTAGTTTTATCAATAGTGTAAACAACACTCCCTTATTTGTTTCACTTGGATTTATCTCAGAAAAAGTGATTGTGTAAGGCAGAGCTTTCCAAATTGTGTGTCGCGGCATATTAGTGTGTCAGTTACAGTGTGTAGGTGTGTTGTGCAAACACTCCCCGTGCTCCTCCCGGGGCTGGAAAGGGGTTAGTTTAACCTCCAGTTAGCTAGTAAAACTGAATTACTGTGTTGTGAAATGATGCATGTCTAAAAAGTGTGTCACCAACATGAAAAGTTTGGAAAGCTCTGGTGTAAGGTGTGTTTACTGCTCAGTGACTGCAGAACTTGTGAGTGACTTACATTTGTGGAATAGATTAATCATTAAAGAACTCCCACTATGACCCCAAGCACAATGCTTTTTATTTCAATTTAATTTTAATTTTAATTCAGCATTGCAAATCATGGGCTCCTCATTCATAACAGTATCATCGCTTAATGATGACGTAATGAGTGAACGACTTCCATATGTGAATGAGCCATAAGGAATCCTCATTACCATAGATAATCATGCCATAGCACCTCCACCACAGAGCTTTGTTGAGTGGCCATGTGATAAGAAATCAAGTGGTGAACATGCATGTGTGAATTCCCCTTTAAAAGGCTATTTATGGGGAAACGTCCCAAAATTCTAAAGATGGTGTTGCTTCTCGACATACCTCCAGTGGAGCCAGCCAAAGCAAAAGCATTTGAAGTTGCATTCTTCCTGATGTGACACTTTTATTTTGTTTTTAAGATAAATTAGATACCTAATGCCATTTTACATTTTCCAGGTGGCTCAGCATGGTCTCTCTTTTGTTACAAGCTGACTTTTGCCACCCCGTATTTTGACTCTCACCTCTCAAGTAAGACAGATATCATAGACTCGCCATTGTTACTGTTGCAGGCTGACTATGGTACTTGAGCCAGTAAGCAAGTCCTAGAAATTAATTTGACAGTGGAATGCAATGAAAACATAACACACTTTGAGTGGAGCCAACTGTCTCATATACTGTCATCCAGTCCATTTGACAAACTGAGCTATGATAATCAAACCGCTTACCAGAATACAATTCTGTTTTTATTAATGGACGTTGCCCAATGGTCCTCATCCTATCACAGTCTCACTTGATTTCTTTTTGGCATGCTTTCATAAGCCTGTGTGTTTTGTGATTAGCTTCCAGAAGCATAGAAATTGATACTAGGTGCTGTAGTCAACATCTTGAAATGTTATTTCATTTTTAAAGGGACTTCTACTTACTTATTTATTCAAACATTTTTATGCTACCTTTCAGCCCTAACAATGGCCTCCAATGTGGTTTATTTAAAACATTTTTTAAGGGTAACAGGATTAAAAGTAAAAAAATCAGAACTAAAAAGAACAGTTGAAAGTTTCAATATCAGTTAAAAAAACAAAAAACAGCATTCAAAGCCAAGTAGAATCTTTGTTCTTTTTTTACTGCCCACTTTGACAGCCTCTGTTTTAGCAGTTTTTTAAAAAATTTAAAAAATCCCATTTCCTTTCTTAGCATTTAAGACTGTCTACCTCTTGTTAATGTTTTAGCTCCCTTTTTAATTGTTGAATTGCTGTTTTTATATTGTCATTGGACTTTTTTGATTTTGCTTTTTATTTTTTATATTTTAAATATGTACTGAAATAGTTATTGTTTGAATAGTGTTTGCTATCAGGAGACTAACTAATACATTTAGTAAGCAAGTAAATAAAATTTGCAAAATACAAACAGTCTTGCCTTTATACGTAGCAAGATGCAGCTCTGCTGTCTATTTCTTGCAATGTAACTGTAACATTATAGCTTTTAGACCCATAGCAAGACAGGAGGACAGGGAATGGAGGAAGGAAGGCATCCTTATTGCTGACAATTGCTGTGTGATTTAGATACAGAATATCTGTTCTTCAGTTCATTTGAGCCAGTAGAATCTTGTGAACAGTGAAGAATAGTGCTCATGTTGTTTCTGGTGATCTAAGCTCCACTATTCAGCTTTCAAGATGTTATCCATAGCTAGATGCATTAGATCTGGGTTTCCCAACCCTCCGACAGTTGAGGCACACATATGGAGGAGTAAGCAATACCTGTCCTCAAAACAATGTGTTTCTATATGAGTAGGTAATTTGGCATTGGGAGCAATAAAGGTTAGGGAAAGACCTATCTCAGTGCATGCAGAAGGTCTAAGGGTCAATTCTCTGCATCTCCAGATAGCATTGGGAGGGACCCTTGTTTGAAATTAGTATAAGGTAACTTGCTATGCTCCTGTGTTATTGTGACCCATAGTATCAGTGCAGTAAAGACGTCATTGCCCCTACCCTTAGTGCATCATTGTCCCTTCCCAATTTAAAGGATTATTGATGGTGTGGATCCGATCTGCATGTGTTGCTTATAACCACATTGAACCATAATAAAGGATGTAGTGGAGTAGGGCAGGAAAAAGTGGTTCCAGATCTCCATCATGTCTGTAGGCTAGCGTTTGGAATTCACCAGGTTCCAGGCACATTTCACACCTGGCTATCTGATAGAATTCTATACGTTATATTTTTATCTGCACAAACAGAATGAATTTCAGGAACCAAAAAGCCGTATTGAAAAATAGGACTTTTAAGCCATCTGGCCCCAAAATGGCAACTAGGCATTCCGTTTTGGTGACTGTAACCCTGGTTTAAGGGGCCACTTGGAGCCTAGTTTATGTATCTGAGTTTCTAACATTGCTATATAGGCTCTAAACAGAACCACCTGCAAAGGGCTCTAATTTTCATTGAACCATGTAGTTCCAAGGAAATAAATGGGGCATCCAATCCAACACCCTTTCCTAAGACAGAATATCCATTTCTGACCTGATGTTATAATGGATATGGAATATCCATTTTTTCCATTTCTGACCTGATGTTATAACACAGAGCCTTAAACTCATACCAAGTTATTTTGTTTTCTGTTTCTATACCCATTTTATGAACAGGAAGAAGAAGGGAATAAGGGGCAACCCAGTCAGATGGGTGGAATATAAATAATAAATTTTAGTATTATTCTGTAAGAAAGCAAATTTATTTATTACTGTAAAAGCTTGGGATCCATTTCCATGTGGTCCACCCTGCAATGGTAATGTCTGTACACAAAGTTTGTGGGCTTAGGTTTAGCAGACATAGTTGCTTCCCATGCCTCAGTGGTAACATATGACTCAGGTCTAAGAACAGGATGTTCACTCAAAGGGGATTCTGTTTTATTCTAAATGTGTCATGCACCGTAGAGTGTTCGCTTTTATTGCAGAGTTCGCTGGAGTAGTTTAGAAACAAGAGGTTTTGTTTCTGCTTGTTTTGTGGTCTCTCAGTGAATTTTCTAAACGGGTGATCCATGGCTAACTACTTATAAGTAGAAGTGCAGGGGTGATTAATACAGGAAAACAAATTAGTCACAGGTTTCATCCATCATGGAACGTAATGTAGTTGTTAAGTTTCACACAAATCAAGGAGCCGTGTAATATGATAGAGCTTGCTTAAATAACATTCAGATCAGTTTAATGCAGTGTGTTGTATGTAGGGCTCTTCTTTCTTTCTTTCTTTCTTTCTTTCTTTCTTCCTTTCTTTCTTTCAGAAGGGGGTGAAGGAGAGACAGTTGAAAACTTCAGTTGCTTCAGAATACTTCTGCTAGATTGTTGTCTGGGTCCGGTTGAATGGAACCTTGCCAGTTACAACCACACTAGCTTCCAGTCCCATTTCACAGCACAATTCAAAGTGCTGGTTTTAACCCTTCAGTCTGTACCCAATAGACTGCCTTCCCCTACACGAGCCTACCTAAATGTTAAGTTTGTCTTCTGAAGTGTTTCTCTGGGTGCCCCTGCCATTAGTTATATGGGAGAATACCATTCTGGATGTGGTGCGTCCCCTCTGCCATGCCAATGACTTACATTCTCAGAGCTTTAAAAAAATCCCCAGCCGCATTAAAACAGACCTGCAGACATTTGCATGAAAAGTGCCATGAAATCCACCGATGCCCGTGACACATGCAACTTGTATGTGGGATTGTAATGTTAGTGCTTGATACCTTCATTTGAATGACAATCCATTGTGTTTGTATATGTAAGAGAGCATTCTTCCTCCTGACCTTGTTTCCGTAAATATTTTTTATTTACTTTTCAGAGGAAAGTTTCCACAAAAGGAGCTGGAAGCTCTGTTTCCTGGGATGAGTGCTGACTTCACCAGCGAAAACTTTTCCGCAGCCTGGTATTTGATAGAGAACCATTCAACAACAAGGTTAGTAAATATGAAATTTGTGTGGATGCTTTAATGCTGTCCAGGAAGTATCAGTAATACTGGGTGTGAATTGGTGGTTGATGGTTGCAGATCAGTAGCTCATAAAGATTTGTGTCAGTAACATCTTTTACTGACTATGTGAGGCAGCCTTCAGGTTGGTCCAGAGGCTTCAGCTGGTGAAGAATGTGGCAAGCTAGATTGCTTGTGCAGGCAAATTATCGCCAGCATATAATGCCCTAATTGTGGGACTCCAGGATAAGGTTACTTGAGAGATCTCCTTAACCCTTAAATACCTAGTAGTCACTGCAGAGCATGGTAGAGCTTCTCCTGCAAGTTTCAAAGATATCAAAAGCCCATTCCACAGTAACTTGGAGCAAGGCTTTTAGTATGACTGCCTCTGTTTTGTGGAACAGTATTCCTGTCGAGGTGGTGGCGTTGTAGGTTAAACCACAGAGCCTAGGACTTGCCAATCAGAAGGTCGGGGGTTCAAATCCCCGCGACGGGGTGAGCTCCTGTTGCTCAGTCCCTGCTCCTGCCAACCTAGCAGTTTGAAAGCACACCAAAATGCAAGTAGATAAATAGGTACCACTCCGGCGGGAAGGTAAACGGCGTTTCCATGCACTGCTCTGGTTCGCCAGAAGCGGCTTAGTCGTGCTGCCCACATGACCCGGAAGCTGTACGCCGGTTCCCTCAGCCAATAAAGCGAGATGAGCACCGCAACTCCAGAATCGGTCATGACTGGACCTAATGGTCAGGGGTCCCTTTACCTATGCACTTTCCACTTGCCCACTCTCTGCACTTTCCGGAAACAGTTGAAGACATTTTTGTTCTGACAAGCTTTCCCAGCTGGATGAACAGATCTCTACCATGGGTTTTTCCTTCCCTCTCCTTTTTCAACTCATCTGCGGTTATTTTCTATTATGTCTTTAACTGTTTTTAGCAGTTTTTATTATGTTGTGCATATCACCTCGAGACATACATGTGGAAGGCGAATAAATAATGAATAATAGTAATTGCAAAGGTTGTGGATTGCATCTTAACTCTGAGATTTGGTGTAAATGTATTAATGTTAGCCATAAATTAATAACTCGGGGAACAATTTTCCTATTCATAAGATTTACTATCATATTAATTGAATGCAAGAGATGAATGAAGAATGCAAGAAAACATTCACCAGCTTGAATGGCTTTAAAAGAGAATTAGACAAATCCATGGAGGATAAGACTATCAGTTGGTACTAGTCATGATGGCTATCTATTGCCATTATCACAATAGGTGAACACCACTTCTTGGGGCTCATAAGTGGAAGAGGGCTGCTACTGGGCTTCCTATAGACATCTGGCTGGCTACTGTGAAAACAGAATGATGAGCTTCCTGGGTTTTTGTCTGATCCAGCAGAGCTGCTCTTACTTTGCTTGAAAAAACCAATAATTTGATTTTACCGTGTTTTTAAAAAAGTAAACCACCCCAGTACTTTGCCTCTGATATGTATGAAAAATTGTGCTTCTCATTTCACCATTTTAGTGTGTAGAATGCATTATTTCATACCTCCATCTATTTGAAATACCAAACTCTTTCATTTCTTGGAATGTAGCCCTCTAGACGGTAGCCATAATTCATAGCTGGAGTTCATTGTTAACGTATTTACTTATTTAAATTGAATATTCCTCCTCTTGGCATGTTTGCTGAACCAAGTACATTTGTCATTATGACAAGAATAAACAAAAGTACAAGGATAGAAAACCGAAATTTTAAAAGGCCAAGATCCAATTATTGTTTTAGACTAGTAACAGCAACTAGGAGATGAAAGATTTGTATGAATGACACTTTGGTTTGCTATATCATGCAGCTGTAGACAATTTTGTTAATTTGTCTATTTCTATTCTTTTTTCCTTTTCTTTCTCTTCCCGCCCCCTCCCGAAAATCTAGTGGTTGTTTTTTTAAAAAAGAAAATGTAAAGGACCCATACAATACTTTGTGTTTCAGTTAACAATATTGTTTCTAATAGATATTGAGACCTAGCTGATCTCACCTCTTCTGTAAATCTTCCTACTTTTTTTGTTCTGTTCTCTTCCTTCTCCTTACCTGTTTCAAATCTTTTTGGTGGTGCATTCACATAACCATGGCTTTTTCATGGTTGATTCTCATATTCTAACCTGGTAATTTACAACTTCCATCAAGTATTAGCAAGCAGAACACTGCAACATGCCCAGTCAGCTCCTGCCACTGGAGAAATTAGGAAAATGTCCACTAGGCATTCTGGTGTCTCTTAAGCGTGTAGCTAGGGTTTTCAATCTCTTCATAATTTAAGTATCTCATTTCATGTTTATTATATGAATGAATTCAATTTGTTTTCTTGCCTCTTGGTTTCAGTTTTGAGCAACTTAAAATGGCAGTTATGAATTTGAAGAAACAAGCCAACAAGAAAAATGAGGGAAGTCTACAGTATGTAAAAGGAGGTCTCAGTACTTTCTTTGAAGCACAAGATGCCTTATCAGGTAAGTGTCAGATGCAGTATACAGAAAACTATACTGTATTAATTGCCTTTATTTTTGCCCTGATTTCTAGAAGAATATGTGGATGGACATGGATCAGACAAATATGAACATTATAGATGACTAAGGTCACTAGTGGAGGCAAGAAGTTCTGAAGAGCTGTAAATCGATAGATAGAGAAAAGTACCTGTTAGGTATTTCCAAAAGATTTTATAACTTCCCTCTCCAAAAATGCTAATTCTTACTTTTGAATAGCATTAACTCACGTGAATAGATGCTTACATTATTTTACTCTGGCGACTGAGTTAACAGGCTTCTCTATATTACTGAGGTAAGAATTAGCATAAAATACATTTGTTTTCTGGAAATTAAATACATAGATGTTCTCTTTCAGCACAGTTTGTAGCAGGCCCCTGAATTCAGAGGTTTGCGTAAACTGGATCCTTGCATAAACTGATGCTTACGTCTCATCTTAAAACAATCTGTAGTTCATAGAAGGAAAAGCTCTCTTTAGTTCTATCAGCACAGAAGAATCTGAGGGAAGCTGCTATCTGGGATCAGAAAAGAAGTCCTTTACGTGAACATTTGTCATTACCCATTTGTTGAGAGTGTTTTGTTTTTTCCCCTCGTGGGAAGAATTACATTTCAGAAATGTGAGATTCTGCACATGGAACATTTACAATGTGTTCTGCACTTTTATAGGCTTTCTTAACTGCCTTTATTGTTTAGTTTGTGTGGATGGAGAACTGGAGAGTAAGTGTGCTGCAGTATCTCATAGAAGGTGCTTTTCAGTATTTAAAAGCTTTTTGGGGCTTTTCCAGCTTTTTGATAGTGCAAAGCAGAAATGCCCTATGCTCTTAAGTCCACACAGATAAAATCAATATTGTGGCACTGATATAATAATAAATGTTTTCTTAGTTTATCTATTGTATTGTTTTGATCAGGCACATCTCCTGGAAAAACAAACTCTTGTTCATAATTAGTGTTGTAAAATGGGTATTGGCTTAAGCATGACAGTTCTCTGCTTTTTAACTAATTGCCAGTCTGTGTGAAAGCCACATAATCTGGGTCTTCTTCCCATTTGGCAGCATACAAAAAGCAATATATTTCTAGTGTTTGCTGGTATAAGCAGGGAATAAAAATTGGGGAAGTAGGGATGCCATGTAACTGATGCTTCATAATCTAAAGAGTTGTAGCGTTACCAGTTGCCTTCATTGCTGTTGGACAGGCATGGTGGTCCAAATCCAGCCCTTGAATATATTTTATCTGGTTCTTGGTGGTCATATCAGATTTTAATCATGTGGGGCAGAACATTTCTCGGCACTTTATTTTTCCATGGCAAGCTCTTCTTATTTTGTAAGTTTGTTAGTGAATCGATGCCATTTGCAGATATGAAACTAGGCGAGCTTGGCAGGTTCAAAGAGTTTAGCTTTGTTTACCAAATGCAAGTAATACAAACATACTAAATTACATCACTCTCTGGGGCATCAGAACATTTTCCTATGCAAACTGAAAAATTTCTGCTGCTAATTACCTATGCAGATCATTTTAATTTGCCTAGAAAAATTAATACATCTCTCTTGTCAGATCTTGTCTCTAATCCCCTGTGTACTTTAATTGTAAAGTGGTTGCATTTAGATGATGCCAGCATTGGAGCGTGATCATTTGTGAGATGCAGGTAGAAATGGCATCTATGTAACTGAGTGAACTTATGTGGGTATACAAACATGCAAGGTGATCAAGAAGATTTCATATTTTTACATTAAACGGATCCAGTAAAATATATAATTTTACCTGGTTTGTAAATCCTTTGGGAATGCCAAAGCAAGCACTACTGAACTTCCTTCCAGTGAACATTTTGTTGTTTGGCAAAACTGTGTAAGATCAGCCCTTCTTTCCCTTTCCCTTTTCACATCTAAAACAATAGTTTTGTAGACGTTACACATTCCAAATTGGTACGGATAATGGCTTTTAATTCAGCGTTATTTAGTTAGGCATGTGATGTGTGACACGGCACAAGAAGTCTTAACATCTGCTTTGGCATATTTTTGGCTTGCCCTATAGGTTTTTCATTTCTTATTTTCACATGAAAGTCAGTTTCAAAGCATAGGCCTGCAGAACAAGCTTCCCACCCTTGGTGTAAATTGATAAATGAAGGACTTTGGTGGGAATGAATTCAGCAAATATTCTCCCACCACCGTTCTCAAGCAAGAGGTCCAATTGCCTAAACTGGAAATATTCAAATGTTATGTTCCCAGTCCAACCGTTATTCAGAAATCCTGTGTGTGTGTTCTTCATAAACTACCTGTTGTAATAGGGATTCCTAGTCACAATAGCCCCTGAAATATGCTACAGAACAAGCAATAGCAGAGAATAATAGGACAAGAATAAAGATAGTGGACATCAGGAGTGAAGGAAGCAAAGTGTGTTGGGGGGGAGTATTTTAATTTGGAAGCTAGGATGGGAATCTTCTGGTAAGATACCCTAAATAAATAAATGAAGAACTCAGGCATGGAAAAGCTCTAGAGTTAAGGAAAGCTGTGGCAGTGTGCCCAGGTACTGTTAGTGAAGACCAGTGGTTTGAGGAAGGCGTGAAAAGTTGGTGAGATAACAATTATATTTAGTTTATCATATTCCACAGTGCCGCATTGACCTTTCCAAATTAGAGCACAGTAGGACCTACAAAGTGGTATAAAATAAATTTGCTTCTTGAGAGTCGGCTAAAGCAAGAAATTATAGTCAATGAAGCAAAATAAAGTATACGAAGCAGAACTATTTTATACTACATACAATAAAGCCCAATATATAATACAGAATTTTAATGTTAATTTAGAGGACTAAATAAGGAAACCTGGCCCCCCACAGGTTGATGACTTCAGCCGTACTGCCAGAGATCATATCATAAGCTTGCAGAATAGGAGAGTTTAGAAGTCTGAAGTATCTGGCTCTTATCAACAGTGCCCGCTTTGCTAGATCCCTAATTCTTTTGTAACAAACACGTACCGCTCAGATCTAACAAGGGTACTGCTCAGACATGTTGTCTCACCCATTAAAACGGTTGGCATTTAACAAGATGTTTTATTTCAGCAATCCATCAAAAACTGGAAGCGGATGGAACAGAAAAAGTGGAAGGATCCATGACGCAAAAACTAGAGAATGTTCTGAACAGTGAGTTTTGAACACCCAGTAACAGCTATTTATAGACTTCGTGTTTTATAACAAGTTGAGGCATATTTCTTGGACTTTGAAATTTTGGGGGAAACACATTTTTTTCCAGATTCTTATTTCCAAATCATGAGAATATATGGTGCCTAAGAATTTAACAAATGATAGCACTGCATAGGATTTAATTACAAAGGGCAGTTCATCTAGATATGAGGCAGGTTTACGGAGCCTAGTTTAATAGCTTTTATTATATCATTTAACATTTCATATTCTTCAGAAGGAGTTTTGAATATCAATCGAGACATGGAATAATTTTGCGAGCACATGGTCTTGTTTCTCTACATTGGATGCCATTTGTCAAAATATCGGACAAATGGTAGCCATTTGGGGAGCAATCCTATAGCAACATCCTCTAACATGAGCAGTTTAGGATCTCTGGTTGATCATTGAGGTTTCCAGAATTGCCAGCTTACTCTGGCTGAACTCCCTCTTCCTCAGCTCACCTGGACATACACTGGCATTTCTCCTCCATCCTGACCCATCTGGGACCCAGCCAGCTGAGCTAAGCTTGCTAAACCTTAAAGGGACCCCTGACCCATTAGGTCCAGTCGCAGACGACTCTGGGGTTGCAACGCTCATCTCGCTTTATTGGCCGAGGGAGCCGGTGTACAGCTTCCAGGTCATGTGGCCAGCATGACTAAGCCGCTTCTGGCGAACCAGAGCAGCACACAGAAACGCCGTTTACCTTCCCGCCGGAGCAGTACCTATTTATCTACTTGCACTTTGACGTGCTTTCGAACTGCTAGGTTGGCAGGAGCAGGGACTGAGTAACAGGAGCTCACCCCGTCACGGGCATTCGAACCGCCAACCTTTTGATCGGCAAGTCCTAGGCTCTGTGGTTTAACCCACAGCGCCACCCGCGTGCCTGCTAAACCTTAAGCTGGTGAAAGGGCTGTTCTGGGTGTGGGACGAGACAGGAAAAATGGTCTCCTCAGTCACATGACCTGGCAACTCAGCAAAGTTAAGGCAGCAAAAAGCTCAAACTATTTTAAAGGCTTGTTTCTCCTCTGCCATGCTTATTCCAGCTCAGCCAGCAGTAGCCTCACAGCCGAGCGGGGTTTGGATCTGGTGTAGTTTTACATCAGCTTAACTTACACTGGCTTGCTTTGTGTATAGGATGGCTCCCTGAGTCTTTGATGTGCACCGAAGACACTAACATTTCCATTTCTGCTATATCTGAGAAATTCCTTAGCCTCTTTAGGTTTCCAGGAATGCTCTGTGCCTCAGTCTGGTGATACCACTTTATTTATTTAAAAAAAAAATTCTGTTGAACTCTCTCTATACAGTATATATATATTTAAATGTGCACAACCCCTGTCCTAAATATAAAAAGCCTTCAAATTACAGAATGTGATTTCTGACACGAAACCTTTGTCACTTGATGGCATTTCTGAAAATACTTGGGAGATTTGCAGAGACACTGGGAGTTTTTGTCTCATGTTATATTCCACGGAAATAATTATATTATGTACGATCAGACTTCTTTCTTAGCTTTCTACTCAGCCAGAGGCTTAGATTGCAGGATCCTGCTACATGAGAGAGTTCACCAGTTCAACCCTGGTATCCCTGCAGGCCCTTGTACCCCCAGAAAGTTGACTCCAGAAAGTCAAAGGACCCTGTGGACCACCTGTTTTTTTGGGGGGGGGGACTGCAGAAAGGGCTGGAAAGTTGTGAAAACTGCATGACAGGAAGTGGCTTCTTTTTGCAGAATGGGATCTTTGGTTTCCTAGCACTAAGGAGGAGAGATATTCATGTTCTCTTAGCATACCAGCTTGAAGCTTTTATAGGGGTTTCATTTTAATCCCTGCCTGGTGAATACAGAGATTTTGCCTTCTCTGGATGAAGCCACAGCCTTACGAGTAACTGATCCACTTCATAAGGGTATGTTATATCCTAATCTGCCACACCCTACTCTTCCACTCGAACAATTTTAGCAGATGATGTAACCTTTGCCTCACTGGCTTTGAAACACATATCACAATTTAATAAATAACGGGATTGTAATAAACTACATTTTGAAGGAAGAAGACAAGTTAATGCTGAAATCTTAGATGATATAAAAAAATATTCATCCCAGCATTCTAAATCAAACTTAAATAGAGGTTCATGATTTGAAGGCTGGTTTCTAAATATGTGTTTAGGTGTTGCCTTTCTCCATCTTAGCCAGAGTTTAGTTGAAATAACTTGACTTCCAAACTAGGAAACATTTTTATTTGGCATTTTGTTCAAGGAGTCTTTCAGAAGAACCATTAAAATATGAAGAAAGTGGAGGTTTTTTGGTGGTGGTAAATTGCAATGGATATTATACTGGATAAATTCCAGCACATGGGTATTTGGTTGAAATCAGGGTATTTGGTTGAAAAGCACATGGGTATTTGGCTAATCAGGGTATTTGGTTGAAAAGAAAAGTATTTTGCAAAAGACTCTTATTTTGTTTCATTGTGATGTAAGTTCTTTTACCTTCCTCAGTGGAAGCAATACTTCCCTTAAACTGTATCAGTAAGCACAGAACTGCATCCTGATAACTGACTCCCTTTTTGAGGATATGAGGATATTGAATGAAATCAGAAAAGTGACATGAAGGCTTTTTCTTCTCCCTTTTCATGTCAGGATGTTTTGTTTGCGTATGATTAAAGTCTCACCACTGCAATTGGAAGTAGTAAGCTTTGAACAGCGGTATGCTATACAGAATCTCATATTTATAGTTTACTTGTCTGTTGGGACTCTCATTTCCCTACAGGCAAAGCTGGAGGGAAGCAAGTGTGAGCCAGAATTTCAGGCACAGCTTCTCACATCCCAGCTCTTTCAGTCTTAGGACATCTGGGAAAAGAACTTTATTTAAAACCAAAGTGATTTAAAATGCAGTTTTACCAACTTTTACAATATGACAAATGTAGAAGTTCTGAGGGTTTCAAGACAAGATCCAGTTAACCTCAGTTGTATAAAACAACCCTGTTTGAATAAGGTCAGTTTTTTAAAAAATAAAAAAGTTTGGCTGACAACATTTGTTTTGTATAAATAAGATGTTGCATACTGTATACAGATCTCTAAAAAATACTAATTTCTTGCCAAATTCCTGGTCATCTTGGCCAGAATAGGTGCCATTTGCTGTAATAGGAAATGGTATAACATTAATTGTTGCAGACTATTAAAGAAAAACAAATTTTGAATAAAAATAGCTTTTCACTGTTTCTACCAACTGGAAGAAGGCTGTTTTTGAATATGCTGTCTTGGAGTTCCTTGACTATGCTGATCTATGTTTCAAAACTGGAAATTTAAAATCACTAAAATGTCAGTAAATTGTTCTGAGCTGGCTATAAATGTTTTTGAATCTGTTTCAGACTTTAAATGAATAATGCCATGCGGTTTTTAATCAAAATGCATTTTGCGACACTTGTTTATCAGAAGACCACATTTGATTTGGCTCGATATCACCCTATTTCATTATTGGAACATTATTTTCTTCCAGATACTCATTTTCCAGAACCATTTTTTTAAAAACAAAAAATGTAAAATATAATCCGGTAACCCATTTCTAAAGAATAGGATTTAGCAAAAATACCCCACTAGGTTTGAGACATCAGGTAATTGTGTTGTGTTGTTTTTCCCTCCCTAACAACCATGAAATGTAGTAGGACCAATTCTCCTGGCAAAACAAAGTTTCTTGCATCGAGGGCTTGAAACTTCATCAGTGTTTAAACATTATTTAGATATAACAATTATTTTACAAAGGCTACTTCTAACATGAGCAGCCCACCCACAGTGTTGACGAGAGAAAATGGCATGCAAGCCACCCAGTGAGACTGATGTAATTTTTTCATCTTTGCTTAAATTATAGTCACTAGACCAGATAATGTAGAAACTTTTTTTTTTTTTTACAGGCAGCCATCAAAAGAGCTAAAAACATTCACCTTTTTCTGGTAAATTAAAAATAAGTCACAGGTTTGAAGGAGGGGGGGGGAGTAAAATGTCTAATACATCTCATTGTGAGTGAAAGAGGCAGGGGCATATTTTTGTCAAACTGAAACATGCTTTAGTATTGGATAGACTATGTCAGGCCATGAAGATTAAACACAATTAACGGCTTGATCTCTCATAATTTAAACATTTAACACAGAAATTCTCATCCACTCAGGTCCTTAGGTTCCTGGTTCAGGATCTACTGAAACCAGTCTGTGTTGCTCAAAACTCTGGATCCGAAGAAAAGTCAGAGCTTGTAATTTGATTAATTTCTTAAACAGAATCATTTAATGGAAAATAATAAGGGCACCCTGCTAGTCACATTTTCCTAAAACGTCCAATTATCTGTTTATTATTTCTCTTCGCACCAAAGAACAAAATCTGTATTTTGTTGCTCATAACAATGGCATTAAAATCGTGTTTGCTTCATTGTATCCTTCTGTAATGAAAGGAATGTATTATGTGATGATCAAATTGCCTACAAGGCTTAGGTAGAACTGCAAAATTCAGCTCTGTAGCCAAAGCAAACTCTAAATTCACCACAATGAAGTCAAAGAATTTGGTCTAAGAACTAAGGTTGCCTTAATTGTACTGTGGTTTCTGCCACATTAAAAGTCTTAAGTAGTCAACACTTATAAAATATTGATTCAGTACCTTAGGTTTTTTTTTTAAAAAAATTCTCTTACAGGTTTAATATGAATGTTTGTGTGTGTTAATGTAGCTATAATTAATCACTATAATTAGCTTGACAGATACATAGTTAAAACTGATTACAAGCTACTCTACTTTCCATTGTAAACAACTTATTTACATGTATGTTCCAATTTTATTTTATTTTTTAAAAAAGGAGCAAGTAACACTGCAGATACCTTGTTCCAGGAAGTTTTGGGTCGCAAAGACAAGGCAGATTCAACAAGAAATGCACTCAATGTCCTCCAACGCTTCAAATTTCTTTTTAATCTTCCATTGAATATTGAAAGAAACATTCAAAAGGTACTTGTTATTTTAAGATACAGTAGAGAGATGATTTTTACCCGCACGAACACTATATATTTCTGGTGGCAAATCTTTTTTCTTTCCTTTTTGTATTTTTCAAGGGTGATTATGATGTAGTCATTAATGACTATGAAAAAGCGAAGTCATTGTTTGGGAAGACTGAGGTTCAAGTGTTCAAAAAATGTGAGTTTTGAACTTTAACAAAGTCAGTTAGGAAAGAGTAACAGCACAAGCTAAGAAGCCCTCTGTGGCATTTAATTTCTGTTTCTGTGAGGCATTTTGCAATGTGTGGAATAATTACTCGAAACAACAGTGCAGATTCTACCTGAGAAGTACAAGAGAATGTACATTATTCTGCACTGCATATAGCAGGAGTTTTTCAGTCCTTTTGGCATTATGTAACATGAAACAGGTTGAGATTTGGGGTGTCTTCTTTTGGTATATTTGTATCTTTTAAGAAGCTATGGAATTGCAGCCTGCAGTTTTTAAAAATAATTTTCTTGCAAATGTTTCCAGGCTAAAATTAAAATATAAGTTGCTTGTGTATTTGCCTGAGTGCGGAAAAAGACTCTGAATCCTAGTACGAGTCCTTTCCCGATTCTCTAAAAATACATTGTTGCATATTACATGTGGTTTTGATATTCTGCAAGGTACATATTTCTAGATCTGTAAGTAAACTATCATTTCAGAGTGAAATGAAATTGGATGAAATTAGTAATAAAACAAATCAAGGATTTGACTGAAGAAGTAACAGAAATTCCAGTTTCTCTTTCTACTTGTAGTTAGGCATGAAAAGCAGAGAACTAACAAATGTAATGAATGAGGAAGAAAATTATATGAAGGTGATAGTAGTAGAGATAACTCACAAATTATGCACATCTAACTTTACTGTATTCAGCTGTATATGCCTGGCAATTTTTAAAAAAAAAAGTCTGGGGGAAAACTTTGGCAATCCCATCCGCCATTGAACCCAATGTGTTTTGATTATACACAGTTTTGGCTTTTCGCTCTATCACCAGAATATACTCCCTTTGTAAGTTGAGAGTCACCTGTGTAATATCTTGCATTTTTTGACTACTAAAAGTGTTGCTTAAAAAGCTTGAACTAATAAAGGTTCTGTTTAAAAGGTTTAGCTTTACATATACATAACATTTTATGCTAAGGAAAACCAAATTTATCCTCTTTACAACCATAGATTATGCTGAAGTTGAAACACGAGTTGATGCATTAAGGAAACTGCTTTTGGATAAGTTGCTTGAGACTCCATCGACATTACATGATCAGAAACGCTATATAAGGTGACCTTTTCACATTTTTGTCTTTTATATATGTTCTTTGTATAGATGGGAATATTTCTTGGATAATACCTTTTTCTTAACATAGTAATGTGTTACCATAAAATAATGGCAAAATCTCTATAATGTTTTTCTACTCCAGTGTTTTGTGTGAAACATTAACATCAGATTACATTTAATAGTTTAGATAAGTCTGAAAAAGTCTCCTTCCTGATTCATTTTTTCAAAGTGTTTCTGATGTTGTGTTTAACTGGAAACACAACAAATATTCAACACTTAGATCCTATGTTGTTTCATTATAGAATGCATTTAATACTAGGCATACTGGTTTCATGACTGATTTTGTGCAATGAAAGAGGTGTAAAGTAGCTTTCATCTGAAAGTGCGTATTAACAATACCTTTGAAATGGACAATACTGAAATTAGGAGAAGTTAATTATAGAAACACTTTGCAACCTTTGTATTGCTTTGTCCTTTAATACTCGTTTAATTTCGCCCTTTCTTTTGGAAGACACATACAGAGCTTTGAAAACACTTACTTATGCAGCTAATCAATATTTTTCCTGCAATGCAGAGTATCTGGAAATTTGCACAGTATACAAGGCATCTTAAAGGAGCTATATATCACTCTGGGGGCAAGAAGTTTTGGTTTCTCTTGTTGTCCAGTTTATTCAGTTGGCTATATTTAACTTGGATAATTAAATACGAATTTAATGGTTTTAGAGATGGATATTAAAGCAAATTATTTTAGCTTATGCCATTTTCTTTTAAAGAGGAGACAAAATAGTGATGATGTTTTGTGCCCACATTGACCACTAGATGCTACTGCACAAGTGACAGAGTTGAATGGGGCAAACAGGGATTTGCTGTTTCATCTGTTGGCCTTAATCCATCTTGTTTCCTGCTTAGAAGCAGTGTGCTTTATGCATCCCTGCAGCAACAGAGGACCCATTTTCGTCATGATTTCTTTTTCATATTTTGCATCCTAAACTCTGAGACCCAGAACACTTACTAATCAATTTGGCAAGAGCTTGAAATTGCTCGGTGGGGCTTGTATTCAGGGCATTTTAAATTTGGCGCCAAATTTAAGCCCCACTAGGATTGGTTCCAAAAGTGAGGTTTTCAGGCAATGTGTGCCTGCAAGCCCCACTAGGATTTGCTGCAACTGAAAATCCCTGAGTGCCTCTGATCGCTGCTGAAGCAAGGGAACTCCCCAGTGCTGCCAACCTCAGCAGGGTTTTCAGGCACTGCTGATCAGCAGGACACATTTCTAGACAAAATTGCACGGGTTTAATTATGAGGCAAACCTAAAGTTAATTTTGGGTGTCGTGAAGCCTAAATATCCACAAGTTTATTAATAAGGCTAATGTTGCGATGGTTGGAAATATTGCATACTTTATATATGACTGACTGGAAAGAACCTTGAAGAACTGAAATGCTGTTTTAGGAACATATAGGGTTTGGGGTTTTTTTTAAAAAAGAAAGCTAGTAGCATAAGCCTAACTTCATTTATAATGTCTGCCAGGTGCAGACAGGAACATAGATTGTCACCGCTAGTCCCCAGAGAGCACAGTGTGTCAGCCTCTCATTCACAGTAGCCGTGCGCAAGGCAGTGAGAATGGGGAGAGACACTTGAAGCTTAAGCAGCGCTTAATTGGGTCAAAATCCCATTCCAGTTGTGGAGGAGCAGACAATTCTGTACATCCCATCACCACACTTACTATGTACAGTGGTACTTCAGGTTACATCGCTTCAGGTTACATACGCTTCAGGTTACAGACTCCGCTAACCCAGAAATAATACCTCAGGTTAAGAACTTTGCTTCAGGATGAGAACAAAAATCGTGCTCCGGCAGCGCAGCAGCAGCAGGAGGCCCCATTAGCTAAAGTGGTGCTTCAGGTTAAGAACAGTTTCAGGTTAAGAACGGACCTCCGGAATGAATTAAGTACTTAACCCGAGGTACCACTGTATGTCATAATACCAGTGCTCCTTGCAGCCAGCTGAATGCACCTATGCCTGTGCAGTTCTTTCTTCTCAATGAAGAGACGGAAGATCACACAATTTGTCCCACCCCCTCACCTATGAGGGAGAATATTCCTGCTTCCCTTACTGTGTTGCATTATGAGTTTGATGGAGGGGAATATTCCCGCTTCTCTCCCACAGAACAGGATTTGGCTCAGGTAAACGTCTGAATTAGGGTCCTGTGTATCTCCTCAACCTGCGATGGTGGATAATGAATCCTCTTGCCAAATACTCTAATTGCTCAGCTTGCTTAAGCCCCTGGAGCTGATGCAAGAACTTAGAATAATTTTTCAGTGACTTCCCCTTCGCTCCCCAAGAAATGTAGGGGAAGTGGTATCACAGCTGAGTAATACGGAAAGATGCAATGAGGTAGAGTAGACAGTGGGAGGAGCTGCACCCCAAGACTCGGTGTACTAGCTAGAGTCATATTTCATAATTAACTGCTTCTTTTTTTCACCCTCTATTCAATTTTTTGATTTTATTTTTTTTAGGACAGAAATCTTGAATACTTGCCAGTGGGGAAAAGAAAGAAAGAATAAAAGTGCTCTGGCTTAACTATATCCCTTTATTTATATTATGTCAAACCCCGCAACACACATATACTGAGCGGGGATTTAAAAAGGCTTAAAACTTCTCAGCTTGCTTTGGTGTATTACTAGGATATGAGCGATATAAGTGCCCCCCCCCTTTAACATTACTATGTGTTTGTAAATAAGGGGCTGCCTTTAGTTTATGTCTTGTAGTCTGCATCTAACACAGCAACCTGGCTGAAGCTGAGCAGGTCTTGTCACTGCCTGTACTACCTGATATAAGTGTAGTAAATAAGTTATCATTTGCAGTTATCATTTGCAGAGTCTACAGACTCCTATAGCCTTGGAATATAGTGTTGCGGTATGAATGCAATCCCATATAAAAATGTCATGGTGTTAGCTAGAAATAACTGCCTATAGTAGCACAATCTGGCAAAACAAAACAGCAGACTGAAAGCATAATACCACAGTGCCTCCATTTCCAGATTCACAGTGAATTTACAAAAACTCTCTTTTAAAAATAAAAATCAGTATTAATAACTACGTGCACATGCTTTGCTTCTGAATTAGTGTGTCTGCCTCTAGGCATTTACTAGTGAAGGTATTTTTTTGTATTTGGAAACTTAAAGCTAAGTGAATAGGCCACTTTTTAAAACGACTTCAAATGTTTGCATGTGTAACAAGCCTTAATCTCCAATTACCTGCGATTGGCTACCTTTCCATTTTGCTTGGGAACTGGGCCTGTCTTACTCAGAAGTCAGGATTAGTTGTACTTAAGCTGCAATCCTATACATACTGTTTTACCTGGAAGCATGCTCGATTGCACTCGGTGGTTCTAAAATGTCCATGTCTAGGATTGCACTGTTAACTGGAAACAGCTGCCTTGGAATATTGCAAAAAGATGCACATTTAACACAAGCTCTGTGGCTGTCTTTCTGTTGATTGTAATAGTGACATAGGCTAAAGCCGTATCCCACTCACCTGGGGGTAAGCCCCACTGACTGACTGGGGCTTACTCTTGACTGGGATTGCACTGTTAATTTTCAAGTCATCACTTCTGTTTCAGAACTCTGGTTTTGCTCCCTATTGCCCAGGATTGGGGTGGGTGGGAAGGAAGGGGAGTGATCCATGAAGCACAGAAATGGCATGGATTGGTTTTGAATCCTCATTTATTCAGCATAATAATTTTGCAGGTATCTTTCTGATCTCCATGCAGAAGGGGACCCAGCTTGGCAATGTATCGCTGCCCAACATAAGTGGATTCTGCAGCTTATGCACAACTGTAAAGAGAGCTATATTAAAGAACAAAAAGGTAATTAATTTTTTGTTTTGAAAAGTGTCCTCTATTGAACCTGAAGACTGCAGTATAGGTTTCCCCGCCGCCGCCTCGCTCTCTCTTTGTATAGATTTCACATACGTAAACCTTTTCAGCTGTTCAGTTTTGATCCATCTTATTTTACAAGTTATTACCATGTTTTCATATGAATTCTTACGATTCTTGAAACTGACAGGGAGGAAGATACAAAAGCACAACTCCCTTCCTGGTAGGAATGATATCCAGCCACTGCTTGTCTTGCCATCCACTTTTTCTGGTGATCAAGAGCAGCAGTGACAGCTGGAGCTCCCATGAGAGCATTCCTGAGCTGATGTGCTAGAAAAGAACCCTGGCCTCTTCTTCCAGGGACACAAAAGCTGCAAAACCCATTTTTATGGAAGAAGGTAGCTTGCAATTGAGGGACTGGAAAGAAATAAGTAACTGTGTCTGGGAAAAGATGTGAGTGGGTTTAAACAGTTTATAGTGCATTGCTGTCTTTGCTAGGACCAAGTGCATGATTAAGGCATGCCGAGTTTGATCTGGTTTTAGATCCTGGTTAGTATTAAACCACAGTTCAAGTAAGGGGAAACTGTGGTTTAAATAAGTCACAATGTTAGTACTGCAGCTGGGCATGCAAGGGCAATACATAAAAGTGGAATACACAGTGTCTCTGTTTGTTTGGGGGCCAATAAAGCATGGTTTATCAGCCTGAGATCATTATGTCTGAGTTGGGCTGAAGACTCCCCAGAGTGGCAGAAATCTTAGTGCTTAGTGCATAGTGCTGATTTCTGCTGCTGGGGAAATACAGTAATATGCTGTGGCTTTTCTGCCTGATTACTGCTTCTCTTTTTGTCTGTCGGCATTGTGTGAGGAAAGAGGGTTTCAAACGGACTTCCCAACACAAGTTGTATAGCACAACAAAGAAGAAAATCAGGAAGGGAGTGCTATGCAGTTTAGAAATGAAGTCTTTTAAATATACCTGTAGAAAAGCCTTAACTTATTCCTAGGTGTGCTTGATATCATGCTAGCTCCTACAGAATCTCTGAGCACTTTTGCAAAATGTTCAACTTTGATAGAAAAGATGAATATCAAGCAAATTGTGAAACTTGCTTCTGTTCCTGGAGTAAAGATATGTGTTTGCTTTTAGTGCTAACGTACCAGTAGCTTTGCCTAAGTGCTAGGAAATCAGACAGATCTTTGCCCTTTCGTGCCTCCTACCAGACTTCTATTCACCTTGCAATGAATGATCTATCTTTGTTTGATCAGACAGACAGGCCAACAGGGCCCGTGTCAAAGGAGCCTTTTCAATTTGTTATCCTAGCAGCTGGTTCTCCTCTGTTGCCTTTGCATACTGTACATCTGGAAGAAGGCCTCTTGCAGCTGGGAGTTGTTTCATCCCAAACTCACATCCCCTGTTCTTATAGAAATATTCTTTTAACAGTGGATGTTCAGACAAAGCTTTAATGTAGTATCAGTTATGAAATTAAACTAATAATCATTATGCAGCTTGGCATTTGCTTCTTGAGTTCTTGCCAGCTTAGCAGACGTTTCACAACTTTTTTTACCTACTTCCGTTGGCCGCATCTTAAAATAGGATGAACATGACTACAAGTGCATTTATACCAAAATATTGCAGATCTTTAAAAGTATAATAAAGCTCAGCGAAGGTCAGTATTGGTCAACTGGGTTCTTGAAATCTGCAGAGAAATGTCTATATAAACCCTGTTCAAATTAAACCAGTTCCAGTTCCTCTGAATTTTATGCAGTTTAATCAAGACCAGCACTCAGAGGCACATGCTGTATTAAATAGATTTGGTATTGTGCAACTCTTTTCAGTGGGGCTTACATAAGAGAGTTTCGTCATATAATCCATACTATGTCAAGGCATCTTAAAATAGGCCATACATAGGCTCCACACTATCACAAAGCTGACCACAGAGTCTTACTAAGTCTGTATAGGTAAATTCGCTCTACAGCAATTTGAATTGGGTTCAGAGTAATTGCTGACCTCCTCCATGCTGAATATAAGGCGGCAGCAAGTACAGCAGCAGTTGAGCAGTTGGATCCTATTTCTTCCCTTTCCCTCCAACTTTTAGCAGGTGCAACCAAAGAGGAGGCTTCTGACATGGCCTGTGAAATGGCAACCTTCCCTGGGCATATGAGGCAGAAGGTGTTGGTTGCCTTGTTTAAAACAAAGCTCTAAATTGCATTCACTGTAGTGTTTTGCTAACCTAGACATACATACATCAGGAACAAATGTGCCACTTGTATTGGCTATAACATGGTTTCCCAAACTTGGGTCTCTAGTTGTTTTTGGACTTCAAATCCCATCATCCCTAGCTAGCAGAACCAGTGGTCAGGGATGATGGGAACTGTATTGCAAAAACAGCTAGAGACCCTAGTTTGGGAAACCCTGGGCTATAGTATTGGTACAGTTCTTGCTCACTTGCACTGGCATTTAGAGCTTAGTCCAAATATTAAAGTAACATGGAGGGTTTTTTCCCTAATTTTTCTTTTTATATGTAGTTTGTTTTATCTTCATTTTCAAAACTGCTCCATAATTTTCAATTCTTGACCATAGGAGTGGGGGTGGAATATCCAACTAAGGCATATTCAGTGTATACCTATGAAAATAAATGTTAAGTAACTTGAGCCCATTGATTTTAGTAGGTCTGTTCTGTGTATAACTATTGTTAGATGTTTGCTGCAAGACTTCAGTTTTCTTGTGGATTAAACTCTGCCCCTTAATTCTGAGCTTCCCCACATTTTAAATGCATAAAATTCTTAGGAGGGCACATTCAGGATTTTACCATTCACCTAAAGCACTGAAAGAAGGAACTCGGAAACAGTCTAAATATTAATGGCAGGTTTTACTTCAATACACTGCAAAATCTGGTAACCCAGGTTTGTTTGTGTTTTTTTAATCATTTATCAATCGATTAATAGATATTAAAACCACTTTGTTCAATACCAAAATGTGTATTTGTTTTAAATGTAAAAAAAAGTTTCTAAAGTGAACTGAACTAGTTGGCAGTTATGATAGCAAAAAGCTTTGTAAACGAAAGGCATTTTTTTTTATTAGCAATATCTTTTTAATACGCGCTTCATAAATGGCTCGTCTTAGTTTCCAAATATAGACAGATACGGGGAACAAACAGGACATTTAAAAATACATTGTTGATTCAAGTTAATTTTAAAGGAACTTCCTTAATTTCTTGCTTCGGCAAATTGAAAGTCTTCTGTGTGGCGTGTTTGAAAGGAATCCTATCCTTCTTGTGTCGGTGCAGGCTTTAGGCGCTGCCTGTTTGGTCAACAAGCAACGGTGGGTGGTCGGACTGTAGCTCAGGACAAGGGCCTGCTGTGCACAGGAAAAAATGTTCAAAGGTGTTTAAGGGCGGTAAGGAAGTCTGCTGCCCTTCAGAGAATCCAACAGCTATAGATCAGTGTTTCTTCTCACTATTGTAGCCGTTAAGAGAGACCACAATATGGTGTGCAAAGCAAGAGAAAATACTGCAATTTCATCATGTTGTGACATATCTGTAGAACTTTCATAAACTTGTGTACAGGCTCTATGTGTAACAGTTGATTTTTCTGTTATTTGACGGATTTTCCTTTATATAAACAAAGATCCGTTGGATAAGCCATGTGCTTAAAGCAAGATCACAAATAATTTCATTGGAATGTTTTTGCTAAAAAAATCAAAAACAGATAGAACTAAACTTTACATTAGCTCTTATCAACCACGTTAAACCGCGTGTCTCGTTTAACGTGAATTGTGCAGAAAAAATAAAATGTTCTCGGGGAAACAAAATTGCCACCAAACATTTGTGCATTGCTTCTTAAAAAATCAAAGCTTCCTAGTTCAAAATTATTAGTCTTGCTAAACCTAGACTTCTAGCAAATTTATCTACAGCCACACTCTTAATAACTGATTCACGTTAATTTTCAGGGACCTGTATTGAAACCTGTACATAGATTGTGTAAATGTGAATTTTCCCAACACAGTTGCAGCTTTGTATAGATTATAAATTGCAGTCTCTATAAGCGCCATTTTAAGTAGTATACCGAAATGTTTAAAAAGATTCCTTTTAAAAGGTAGGCACTTGCTCTGTTTAAGGTCAGTTGGTTTCTTCATTGTTCATAGACGTTTTATGTTATTTTAAACAGGTCTTGTGTTTTCTCTGTTACTCTTAGTTTTGGCAAACATATTTTTTTAAAAAGAAACATAGCAATTTAGGAGTGTTTCACACACAACACACCTTCTTCCAGCATATTGTGAGCCCCAAAATTTCCCCTCAATGCATGTCTGAAGTCTGAAAGCCACAATAACTTCTCCTGAATTTGGAGAAAACACAGCCAGCTAGATAATAACATCTACATCCAGTGCTTAAAATAGCGGTGCATGGTTTTAAATGGCCACGCTTTAACTTTTTGTTCTGAGTGAGTTTGAATGCTGATTTGTACAAGAACTCTTTTTCTCCCCTGGCTGCAATGTGTAGTCCTGAAGCGCTATCTCCTGGACAACTTGGAAAAAAGTCAGCTTTGCTAATGCGCTCCAGATGTTCATTAGTCCTGAGGGTATATGTGCTGCTGCCATTCCCTGCTCCTGTGTTGTACTT
Organism: Podarcis siculus; assembly: GCA_034642415.1. Taxonomy (NCBI): domain Eukaryota; kingdom Metazoa; phylum Chordata; class Lepidosauria; order Squamata; family Lacertidae; genus Podarcis; species Podarcis siculus. Next base: position 13,614,902 of record JAXCMG010000031.1, on the reverse strand, counting down.
TCTTGTAATGCTAGACAACCAATTAAGAAATTAGTTTCATGTTAAACTTTCTTTTCCTGGTACCACTGCAAACTGATGATGTGGTTTCTCGTGGAACAAGAGCGTATTCTTTGCTCTGTTTTCTATTATTGGTGAATAAACAAACCATTGGTGGGGTTTTTTGTTTTTTGTTTTTAGTGCAGGAGTGGCAATTTGGTGTAGTCATGCTCTCATCATACCAGTCTAGTAACAGACAAGCTGTTTTGACCAATACTACAAAAGGATCACTTTTTGAGCTGGTGTATTTTTTTTGAAATAACCATACCAGTATACTAAGCTATCTTTTTTATTATTAAAAAAATATATCCTAATTACTAGAAATCCTTTGAACTTGAAATAGGCTACAATGCATAAATGAGAAATGTGTTTTGAAATATCGAAAGCACATAGGAGGGGGGAACCCGTAGTTTTTACTCTTTCCTTTTGCAATGCAAGTTCTGGAAACTTTTTTTTAAAAAAAATCAACTAATACTAAAATGCCAGAAAAATGTTTTTGATGTGAAAATGCAAAGAGAGGGATAATGTATAGCTTTAATGTATGAAGAAGAGCGTTTGACCTGGAAAAAGCCATGCCAAACAGAATAATTATGTTTCAATTTTGTTTTGTCTTACTATATTTTTCCAGTGATTTTCAGGAAATTTACAGATTATTTGACTTAGTTTTAAACAACAGAGCGAAAACCATATGTATGTAAAATGAGTGATTCAAAGCATTTAGAATTTCAACAGGGTTTCTAGAATACCCTTGTGAATTTTGGGTTGGGAAAGGAAAAAAAATCATAATTAGCATGCTTTCCTTTTTGTTTGTTTTTGTTTGGTTTTCCTGTTTAAGAGAGGTTACGCTAATGCTAATTTAATTCGTTTAAAAGCCATTCTGCAAATATCGGTCAAATGCCCACACTCAGTATATACATCTGCATAAGTAGATGTGTTTTTCAAGTACTTTTGTAAATTCCCTGTACTATTTTTTTTTCCTCCTTCACAGTGTTGGTGCCTGAGCTTTACTCTTAAATACCTAAACAACAGTTCCTTTAGTTCGTGTAGACCCATTGCTTAAATCAGTCACTCCGTGAAATAAAGGACTGAATGGCCAGGCTGCCAAATTGTTTATTTTTTGTTTGAAAGTAGGTGGGTGCTGTTTAATAAGAACATATTGACAGTATTTGAGAAAATTCATGAATATTTGTATTAAATTGTTTACAGTATACTTTTTCAGTCAGGAGTGATATAGATTTACTAAGGTTGCAATAAATTTCCATAAAGGTTACATTTGTAACTTTCTTTTGTGGTTGACTGAGCTGGTGTCCCAAAACAGCTGATTGACCTATGAGAATCATAATGTTTTCTACCAAGCTAAGGCTGTGTATACCAGAATAAGCACATCACATCATTTGGCACTTAGCGTCACAAGCTTTCCTGGTAGAAGTGGCAGCTAGGCCCAGTCAATGCCTGAACAGGGCAGAACTAGACTGAACAGATCCGCATTTTACAGCATAATCCTTTATACGCCTGCTTCTTTAAAAAGAAGTCGAAGCAGATTTGCAAAGAAACTTGACACATTCTACATTTGCAGCCTTAAAATGACAGTGGTGCAACAACCAATCACAATCTTCTTTGCAGGAAAGCCAGGAGAACTGATCTTCAATATTGCTTGCATGCCACCAATCTCTGAGCAGTGTAAGATTCCAGGGGTTCCATAAGGTTCGGTTTTCTTGGAATAAGGGACAGTGGAGACTGTGGTATCTTTCGGATATACAGTGGTACCTCGGGTTAAGTACTTAATTCATTCCTGAGGTCCGTTCTTAACCTGAAACTGTTCTTAACCTGAAGCACCACTTTAGCTAATAGGGCCTCCTGCTACTGCCACCGCGCCGCCAGAGCACAATTTCTGTTCTCATCCTGAAGCAAAGTTCTTAACCTGAAGCACTATTTCTGGGTTAGAGGAGTCTGTAACCTGAAGCGTATGTAACCTGAGGTACGACTGTAATGGGATTCTGTGGTTAAGGGAAGGAGACACAGGTTGCATTAAGATTCCAAGAGTAATGTTTGCATATCCCTCTTTGAATTTAATTAGGTTTATTTGTTAAGGGTCTGTGAATCACTCCAGCTTAATAGTGAGCTCATGTGTTTAGTGCCAAGAGAAATGGAACCAAAAGCGGGTTTCATTTTCCAAGTAGCCAGTGTTGCATTTTGCAGTAGGCAAAAAGTCATTTCCCAGATAAGTCATAACATTTGTATCTGCAGTGTGGATTGTGGGTTCCCGGGTGTTACTGGTGCTTTGTGGGTGTCACTTGTGACATAGCTTTTCCTCCCTGCTCAACCACATTTTGTTAATTGCTCAGACATGCAGCACTACTGTGTACATGTTTTGAAAGTTATTCTGAGGTTGTGAATTCCCCTGCTCCACCTTCCCAACTGTCTAATGCAGGCATGGCCAAACTTGGCCCTCCAACTGTTTTGGGACTACAACTCCCATCATCCCTAGCTAACAGGACCAGTGGTCAGGGATGATGGGAACTGTAATCCCAAAACAGCTGGAGGGCCCAGTTTGGCCATGCCTGGCTAACGTAACATCAACATTTAATCAAAGACTGTATTACTGGGTGCTCTAGAACCCCAGCATTCAAACTCTCCATTTTTTGCTTAAATGTATTTATGTTCTTCCATAATTTAGGGAGGAGCAGTAGATTTCCTATGATGCCTCTAACCCAATTCTATATTGCTTACCTCTATACTTCTATCATAGAAATTACCCTTATGTGCATCAGCTCATGCTCTGGAGTCCATCTCCAATGTTGCAGGAGCAGCAAAAAGCCATAAAGCTACTGGCCTACCAAAGTACAGTGGAAATGAGCTAGTGTTGTTTATATCAGAAAGGTAAATTCCATGTGGGTTCTGAAGCATGGGTGTGCCCTTTGCAAAAAGTATATATCATAAAGAATAGAAAAGTATACATCATTTTCTTCATGCACCCGCCTGTCTGTGTAGACCTATGCTATGTTTATTTTGCGTGTTTTAACACTGTTCAGATCAATAGATTGCTAATGCCAATAGCTGTATAATTCTCTTCCCCCCGCTTCCCAGGCAATCCATTACTGCACAGTCCAATGTTGGATCTGGACAGTGAAGTACGCTCCTCCTCACTTGGCCATCTCAGTCGGAGTGCTTCACTGAAAAGAGGCAGCAGCAATCAGTCCAGTCGTGATGAAAGTAGGTGCTGAGATTTTATTTCCTGTTCTGCTTTTTGAGAAACGGGTGTTGCAGTTTGATGCTGGTGTGATGCCCTTATCATGTCTGCCTGCTTGCACAATGGAAATCTTTTTGTGCAACAGCAATTCTGGTCTCTCATCTCCCCCCCAACCCACCCCGTGTGCCCCCAGAATCTGCTCTGGGGGATGCTCCAACCTTCTGAAGCAGATAATTGGGTTGTGGGGAGAAAGTTTGGTCACGTAAGCAGATGCCTACTTTCTCAGTGCCCTTGTTTTTTATCCTTTTGTAAACAGCTTAGGGGTTTTCTTACAATCAAGTGATACATACATTATGTTAAATAAATCCATGAATCAGGAAGTTTTCCTGGCTTATTTCTCACCTCTTCCATGAACTCACTAGTTGTCTTTAAGCATCCAATACTGTTCATGCCATTTCATGCAATTTCATCCTGAGACTTCAGTTGTAAGGATTACAATAGAATAATTGTGTGAAGTGGTTTGAATATTCTACAGAGTTATGTAGACTGATGATGATTATTTTTTCCCCTCTGCAACCTCACAGTATCCTTACAGTGTGCTGTCACCAGAACTTGAAACCTATGAGAAACTAATCAGATTATTTATTCTACCATGATGGAATCATGTGCCGTCCCCTCATAGCAGCATGTTTCTCAGATGGTTGTTAATCGGTTAAAATTCCTTCTTGATGTGAGCACCTCTGTAATTGCCTAAAGTTAAACTTGTAAAGCAGACAATTCCAATGACACATCTGCAATTGAAAACAATTCCTTACAAATGATCCTTCAGTAGTTGACTGCTGGTTTTGTTGCCCCCTTTCCAGCTTGGCGATTTAAAGCTCCTCAGCAGGTGGCGTTTGTCGAAAAGCTAACAAAGCTTGTCGTAAGCCAGCTCCCCAACTTCTGGAAACTCTGGATTTCTTATGTGAATGGGAGCCTCTTTAGTGAGGTATGGCATTCAGTCTTTCCCATACTTTCAGCTGTATACAGTTCTTTGAGGAACATGACATCTTTCTCCAGGTTTCTTTTGTTTATGTATCAGTCATGCTTTGTGCTCTCTCAGTTCCCTCTTGCTAGCCAAAACAGATGATCCATTCCGTGAAGAGCCTTGGAACAGCCGGTGTGAGACCTGTCAGTGCAACTGCTTCCTTACACTCCTTGAGATCCAATATGTCTAGTGGTTAGAGTATCAAATTAGCCTGGGGATATTGAGGTTCATATCTCCCCAAGCTCACTGAATGACCTCGAAAAAAAGCACTATTTCTAAGCCTGACCTTTGTCTCAGGGCTCTTCTGAGGAAAGATTTGGGGGGGGGGGAGAGGAGGGGGAAGCAGATCCAAGTATACGGCTTTGAGCACTTGGGGGAAAAGCAGAATATAAACCTAATACATAATAATAATAATACATTTTTCTGGTTCTGCTGCAGGCCAGCATCAGTGATTAGCAACACTGATCAGCTGCCAAAGGTACAGGGAGGGCCCCTGCTACTCTGGCATGCCTTCCCTCTCTTGATGGTGGGCATGGCAGAGGGGATTGGGTCCCTCTGTCCCCCTGCATGGCAGTCCTGACAGCAGCTCCCCTACATTACCTTATTTCCACTGCCACACCGAAGATCAGCCATAACTGCCGCTGACCTGGATTTCTGTATGGCAGATGAGAGGGCTGAAAAGGAGGAGTTCTCATACCTATTAGAGGGGCATTAAACATTGTGCCCCCCCAAACCTGGAGCCCCCCCCCCATCTTCTGAGAGGACGAGGGAAGGGTCCTCCATTATTTTCCTCTAGTACTTTTGACTTCTGGACTTTCACATGCACCCAGAATTCAACATCCAGGGCACTTCTGGGTGCCTTAAAAGGAAGTCCACACTTAAGTAGGCAGGGAGAGAAACAGTTTGGGGTTTCATCCCACTTAGCCCATAATTTTTATGGCTGTTCCGAATTTCTGACAATTTACAGCTAAAAGGACAGTTGAGCATAGACACTGAGGCACAAAGAAGCAAAAAAAAAAAAAACAAAAAAAAAAACGCAGGGGCCTCATGTAGTCATGAAAGTGATGAGCAATGATTGAAAGGAAATGACCAGTAATAAAGGAACTGTGATTTATTTTCTCGAAGTTATAAGGGTGATCTGTATTTCTTTAAAAACGCACACGTTTTGGTTAGGGTTTTCAGTTTTTTTCAACAGAAGGTTTGTAGCTAAACGGAGACCCTTTTCTGTGTACAGATTGAATCTGTCCACAGAACTAACCGTTGGTACTTACCACAGAGGTCTGTATAGGAAGGTGCATAACTATTCAAAATCAGTGGTGGGTGGAAGGGAATCGGTAGCTTTGGTGCACCTTTATGTGTTTCTAGAATCTATAGGGTTAAGAGGGAGCAGAGGACATCTAATTTTAACTCCTTGTATCTGAAGAAGTGTGCATGCACACGAAAGCTCATACCAAGAACTAACTTAGTTGGTCTTTAAGGTGCTACTGGAAGGAAAAAATTTTTTTTGTTTTGTCCTTGCACAAAGACATCCATTGCCCTGTCTCATTCTCCCTCTGAACAGCTTATCTAGACTGAACAACACAGGAAGTAAGCAAAACAGGTTTAATGAATATTGAAAATTTGCAAGGTATACAGACAGGCCGAGTTGAATCAGCTTCCTATGTTTAGCAAATATTTAAATGGGGCAGTACATACTTGGGCTCATTCTTAGTAGGCAGGGTCTGATTATTACTTTAGAAAGTGGAAAGTATAGAAAAAGGGTTTTTTGTAGCTGACAGACTTGTCTCTGTATACCTGAATGTAATATAGGAAATGTGAACTCCATTACTGCCATTTTAGTTTCACCCATATTAGAAACATCACTTTTTAAAAATAAAAAAGAAAGACAACAAGTTTTATCGTTTTAGAAAATAAAAGAATAAAGAGGCATTTTTCCGAACTCCAGTTTTGCTATCATCACTACTGTCCGTTAGATGTCATTCACTTGTAACAATATATGAAGGCTGCAATCCTAACCCCTGGACAGTAGCAGCAAGACTGGATAAAGTGCATCCACTGCTCTGGTTCTTGTGCAGACCCAGGGCACAAGGTGGTGGTGGTGGAGGAGCCAGGAGAAATACCCCTTCACTGCGGCAGCTTCCAAGCTAGTACAGTGAAGAGTCCTAGATTGGACCTGTTGCCGTCACATGGTGGCAGCAGGGTCTGCACAAGTTCCAGCAGATCTGAGACACCCCATTGACTTCTGCATTGGGGTGCTCCTCTCCTGCAGAAGCCCTGGTTGTCTCCCGCTTGGACTACTGCTCTATGTGTGGCTACCTTTGAAGGTGCCTCAGAAACTACAACTAATCCAGAATGCAGCAGCTAGACTGCTGACTGGAAGTAGCCACGGGGACCATATAACACCAGTCCTAAAGGGTCTTCACTGGCTCCCAGTACGTTTCCAAGCACAATTCAAAGTGTTGGTGCTGATCTTTAAAGCCCTAATCCAGGCATCCTCAAACTCGGCCCTCCAGATGTTTTGGGACTACAACTCCCATCATCCCTAGCTAACAGGACCAGTGGTCAGGGAAGATGGGAATTGTAGTCCCAAACATAGCTGTGCTGTCAACTTCTCCCTTTTCTTGCGAGGAATCCTATTCAGAATAAGGGAATTTCCCTTTAAAAAAGGAAAACGTTGACAGCTATGGTCCCAAAACATCTGGTGGGCCGAGTTTGGGGGTGCTTGCCCTAAAGAGCCTCGGCCCAGTATACCTGAAGGAGTGTCTCCACCCCCATCATTCAGCCCAGACACTGAGGTCCTTCTGGTGGTTCCCTCACTGTGAGAAGCAAAGTTACAGAGAACCCGGCAGAGGGCCTTCTCAGTATTGGCACCCTCCCTGTGGAAGGCACTCCCTTCAGATGTCAAGGAGATAAAGAATTACGCAACTTCTAGGAGACATCTGAAGGCAGTCGTGTATTGGGAGGTTTTAAATGCTTGATGTTTTTATTAGGTTTTTAGATATGCTGTAAGCTGCCCAGAGTGGCTGTGGAAACCCAGTCAGATATATAATAAAATTGCTACTGCTACTACTATTACTACTACTACACTACTACATTAGTCTTCTTTGATTTATTAATTTGCCAAAGTTTTCTGGCATGTTGATATGTTTGATCTAAGCATGAATTTCTACTGTTTCTTAAACTAATCAGACTTTGTCTATTAAGAATTAACCTGAACATATATCATTACTAAGATAGAATTCATAGACCTGCTGATTTGTTCCAGGCGAATATTAGCAATGGCCATCAGCCGTAATATCTCTGTTGTTGTTTTTCTGTTTCCCAAGACTGCCGAAAAATCAGGCCAAATGGAAAGATCAAAGAAGAACGCTAGACAAAGACAGAATGATTTCAAGGTAAGTAGGTGTGCAGCCACCCAAAGTGGAAGGGTGTAAAACCTTTGAAGACCAGCAGAGGTTTATTTTTAATAATATTTTGTAATGGGATGGCCTAATAAGACATACAGTCCTCAGTGCACTCAAGCTGCTACCACCCGATCAAGAAGATACTGGTTTTAAAGCTCTATGAGCTCTCCATCCTTACTGGGCCTAGCACCATGCTTCAACCATTTGTTTGCCCTTCAGATAGCTGGCGCAGTTAGGCAGGGCAGGAATTGGCTCTCTCTGATGTGGCAGACCTGCAGTAGATTCTCTGGACATTCACATATTATACACATAATAGCCTTTCCATTGTCTATTTATTGCAAATTAGGCATAAGTTAAATAAAATTGGATGAGAGGGGGGAATGAGCAAGAGAAACCCTATTTATGGTCTGTTGTTGTTTTAGTTGATATATGCATTGAATTAGAAATAAGTAGAATAATTTAGCAGTTAGCTCACCATGAATGTCTCCCTTGTTCTCTTTTAATGGCAATGGTACCGACCTGAGAGGTGCCGGAACTGAGTTCCAGTGAGTTCCATCTGAAAAAGCCCTGGTCTTAAGAATTACCGTATTTTTCACTCTATAAGACGCACCAGACCATAAGACGCACCTAGTTTACGGAGGAAGAAAACAAGAAAAAAATATTCTAAATCCCAGAAGCCAGAACAGTAAGAGGGATCATTTTGCAGCGATCCCTCTTGGTGTTCTGGCTTCTGGGATAGCTGCGCAGCCTGCATTCGCTCCATAAGACACACATACATTTCCCCTTACTTTTTAGGAGGGAAAAAGTGAGTCTTATAGAGTCTTATAGAGCAAAAAATATGGTAACTGGTTACATAAAACACAATGTTACACATTGTGTTTATCCACGTTCCGGTGTTTATCCACGAAATATTTCCTTTTATGTTGTAGATGATGATTCAGCAAGTGATGAAGTCCCTGGTCAAACTGATCCGTGGTGCTTTGCTTCCATTCAGCCTTGGAGAAAGTGAACTGAGAGAATATGGTGGCTGGGAGATGAAATCTGAACTTTCTGGCCAGTGGTTACCTCATGTCATCCAGACAGTTAGGTAAGTACTGTGGTAACTCAGTAGAACACCTGTGTGCATTGGGATAAGTGGCATAGGGTTAAGCTTCAGTAAGCTCTGTTCTCTGACCCAGCCATGGGTCCTGTGTGAAGCCAAACAATTGGGAGTCATGGTGTTATGACAGCTTGGCCCTGATCCAGATCAACAACCCAGGGAAATGGATGGCTGAGACATGGAGAGCAAAGGCAAGAAGGTGTAAACGGTATTTAAGCAGTGCAACTATCCAGGTGTTCGCTCAGTACCTTTACTGGAGTAGATTGCTGACAAATAGTATTTATAGAAATTATGGCAAGTGGGAAGTACTCAAAAGATGGAATCAGGCATCAGCTTGTTAGCTAGGGGTTGGGGAGAAAACACAAAACCAGAGTGTGTTATCAAAGCATCAGTATTGTCACCTCTAGGCTTCTTGGGACCATCTTCCATTGCTCCCAGGCAACTGCAGCTGCTTAGGTCTTCTGAGGCAAGGAAGGGGAGCTTAGCAGTTGGATCACACACTGTCCAAGAAAGAAGTGGCCTCCCTTTGTCAGCAGTTGGTGATTTTTCAGGCAGTGCAGAGTGTATTGAGTTTGAGAATGGAATTCAGTACCCAGTACAGATGAATAATGATAGCATAGCAACTCTCACAGAAAAAGAGGGGGTTGCTGTGATTTTGTTAATTTTTTTAAGCCTACCTCTCTTCAAATCTTAGGGGTCTCAAGAAATTATGACTCCCCTTAGCATCTGAACTACATAAAAACTATAACTTCACATTATTTCCCCCATTTTCCAGGCTTAGTTATGAATCTCTTGCTGCACTTGAAATACCAAATGATATGCTTCAGATCATCCAGGATCTTATTTTGGATCTCAGAGTTCGCTGTATAATGATCACATTACAGCATACAGCTGAAGGTAGTAAAATACACTTTATTTATCTGTCTTGTTGGGTGTATATCAACACGAGTGTCCTTCTGATTGGATTTTTTTCCTAAATGTTTTTATCCTCTTTCTGATTTTTACCTTCATATATGTCAAGCGTACCATTCAATGCTCTTATTTTCAAGTGTTTTAGTAAACTGGGTGTATGGCTGTGTCATCATATTACAAGTAGAAATGACAATTCAGCAAAGGATTACAAGTATCGGTCTTCGCAACAGTCATTTTCACTCTTGTGGCTTCAAAATGCTGCATTAGTGTTATATCATAAAACAACTATTTCACACATAATCATTGTGACACAGCATGGTTTATATCCAACCTGTTACATGCCTATACAGTGGTGCCCCGCAAGACGAATGCCTCGCTAAACGAAAAACCCGCAAGACGAAAGGGTTTTCCGATTTTTAGCGGCTTCGCAAGACGAATTTCCTTATGGGCTTGCTTCGCAAGACGAAAGCCCATAGGGAAATCTCCGGGGACAGCAGGGAAGCGCAGCGCGCCTTCTCCTCTGTTCCCGGACCTGTCCTGAAGGCTTGCGGTGGGAGGTCCGGGAACTCCTGCAGGGCTCCCCAAGCTGCGAATGTCTGCCCCGCGCGAGGGGCGCTCTGCTTAAGAGTGCCCCTTGTGCGGGGCAGCAGGCTGCTATCCGCAGCTTGGAGAGCCCTGCGGGGAACTCCTGCAGGGCTCCCCAAGCTGCGAATGTCTGCCCCACGCGAGGGGCGCTCTGCTTAAGAGCAAGACGAAAAACTCGCAAGAAGAAAAAACTTGCGGAACGAATTAATTTCGTCTTGCGAGGCACCACTGTAATTAGCTGACTTGCCTTGCTGTAAGCATGTTTGATGCGTAATAAAGCTGCTGCCATCTTTTTAAGGTACCAGCGGCAGTGTATTTGGATGACGAATCACTACAGTGATAGACAGAGGGCTTTCCTCATTTTTATTTTTATTTTACAGAAAAATAACCCATCTACAAACTTGTCTCCTTTTGCAGATGTAAAGAGATTAGCTGAAAAAGAAGACTGGGTGGTGGACAATGAAGGCTTAACCAGTTTGGTGGGTATGCTGCTATGTCTTTAGACATCTGTATTGAATAATGGATTCTGTATCTAAGTCCAACTCCCTGCTCACTATGAAACTGGCTGGGGGGTCTTGGCCTAGTCTTTATTTCAGCCTAATCTACTTCAGTGGGTGTGTTATGAGGATATAGTAGCTTAACCCCATTCATGAGTTGCTGGTGAAAAGTAGCCTCATTTCTTCTCACTCTTCTGTGAAAATCCCACCCTTTTCTATCCCCTCATATCAGTGAAAACTCTGATACATGCCCTAGTCATCTTGCCTGATAAGACAGGATCAATGTTAGCAAATGCAATTACATTTATTTAAATTTATACATATATCAGTATTCGGAGAGCTAGTAAAATATAGTGGCGTATCAGACTAGGATCAAGTTCCCACTCAGTCTTGAAGCTTTCTGTGTTACTATTTCTCAGCCTGCGATTTGTTAAGGGGAGAGGAGAGCCCTGTATTGTTAACTGGATAGGTAGGGTATTTTTAATAATGAGATTGCAAACAGTCAGCAACATTGACTTCCAGTTAACATGGCACTGTAGCTGTTACACAATATAACGAGCATATAAATCCCAGTATGGTCTGACTGGACATTGAGAGCGGGAGCTTTAAATAGATGGTTGATTGGAAACCAGGACTGTTCCACTGCAGTCATGATTTCTAGGTTTCAGAAGTAATTTCTTGTTTATTCTCTACCTTTTAGCCATCCCAGTTTGAGCAGTGTATTGTGCATTCTCTGCAGTCGCTTAAAGGTGTCCTGGACTGCAAACCTGGAGAGACCAGCGTAAGTCATGTCAGGTCGTGTTTGGGGAAATTCAAGGGTATGACTAGCATGATGGACACTGAAATCATCTCAACCTCTTACTTATATAGAACAATAATCTGTTCCTTACACACTCCTCAGAATAAATGGAAGGGATTATAAGGAATTCCTAATAACGCTATTCAGATGAGTAAAGAGGTGATTCAAATACTATTTGTAGTGCCACTGCATCATATAAACAATGGTAATTCTGGAAAAATGACATTAGCATTGCTCTTCCCATATAACTCCACCCTGCCTGTACATTTTCTTCATTCTAACATAACCAGAAATGGCATGAGATAGAGCGAAGAGGAAGTTCTAAGTCTGGCCTTAAGATTTTACTGTTCTACTCTATCGCCATAATATACTGTCCTCAATTTTTTGTTTTATTAATTTAAAAGGTTTTTTCCCCCCTGCTTGCTTTTTTCAGTTACCATTTTCTGTTTCTTTAGGTTTTTCAGCATCCAAAAATACAGGAAGAGGTGTGCCGACTGAGCACTGATATTATGCAGGTAATACAAACGTGTGGCTTAAGGCAGTTCTCTAAGCAGTAGATGTGTGTCTTTTGAATTCTACATACTTGAGAAATCGAGGAGAGCATTTGCTTTTCATACAGTTAGCATTTAGTCTAATTCAGTTAGGGGTGGGTTAGAGGGTTCAAGAGTAGGTAGCTCAGAATGTGAACTCTTCCCTCTCAGATATGAGTTTGTGTTGTGCGAAGCTCCCTTAGAGCTAGCCCTGACTCAGAATTGCATGCACCCTGCCTCTTCCATGTACAACTGGAGATCATGAGTAAGAGGGAGGCCTGGCTGCAAATGACCAAGCCAGGTAGCTGAACAGAGGGGTCTGAACTGAGGCCTGCAGATTTGAGAGAGGGAGGAGTTCACATTTCAAATACGCAACTGCTTTGTGCAACCAAGAACAGTGTGGTGCTATTTAAAGCCTGCTTCAGGGTTAAACAACTTCTTCCACCGATTTCTTCCTGCAAGTCTATCCTCCATCTGCATTTGCCTTTTGAACAAAAGACAGAGCTGGGGTGTGTTTTCCTCATAATGTGCAGTTACAGGCACAACTGAAACATGAAGAACTTCAACCATTGGTACAGGCATACACTTATTATAAAAGTTTGGGTTTGTTGTCATAGATTATACCTTCTATTAGTTTAATTTCAGTTCTCAAGTGGAGAGGTCTGAGTAATAAAATACAAAAACTGTGATGACACAGGCCATTAAAATTTGGTTAAATTGCAGGTTGTGAGAGTGAAGGGGGCAAATGCTATGAATATGTGGTTTGAGAGTTTACCATTGGCTAATGATGTTTCTAATAGTCAAAGTAGTGATGTTAAATAGTGATTTCCCCCTCCATTCATCCTTCACAGGTATTCATTGACTGCCTGGAACAGCTAAGTACCAAACCTGATAGTGATGTAGATAATACACAGTAAGTAAAATAATCTGGCCGTGGTATTTTTGGCAGTAATCCGTGTGCTATTTATTCCAAAATTCAACAAGTGATTTCTGGTTGCATTTCTAGCTTCGTCAACCTCGGCCCTCCAGATGTTTTTGGCCTACAACTTCCATGATCCCTAGCTAGCAGGACCAGTGGTCAAGGATGATGGGAATTGTAGTCTCAAAACATCTGGAGGGCCGAGGTTGAGGAAGCCTGCATTACTGGTTGATGTGCATGCAAAGAGTAAAATATCATTTTCCCATGGAGAAGGGTGCCATGCTTCGCATTAAGGGAAATCATCTGAGGCAGAGTTCCTGCTCATTCCCTCATTGTCTCTCAACTGCCAACACTAAAGCATATCTATTCAGCAGCATCTTTTGGAGGGACAGGTTTAGCTAGTCTTAGTTTATTGGTATTCTTCCAATGTTCTGGTTCTTGTTTTTGGAGATATTTCTATGTTGCTTTTTTAATTTAGATATTATGTTTCTGAACAAACGACTTTAAAATGATGGCTTAGGCCAGAGATGGCAAACCTGTAGTCCTCCGGATTGTTATTGTATGACAACTTCCATCATTCATGGCTGTTGGCTATGGCAGCTGGAGAAAATGGCAATTTAAATCTGACATCTGGAGGGCCACATGTTTCCAGTCCATGACTTAGGCCGAGATTGTTCATGAGCCGTTAACTCCAGAGGTCCCATTGTATTCCAGCCATACTCTAAAAGGTCTAAGTCAGGCATGTTCAAAGTCTGTTTCGGGGACCTAATCTGGCCCGCCAGTCAATCTAATCCCCGTGGCAGTACATGTCCTGGGGTAAAATTGTTAAAAAAGCTCAACAACTTCAATCCTTAAAAAAGCAACAACCTTGGTCGGCCCTCATGCATGTTCACTTCATCAAATCTGGCCCTCCTTGAAAAAAGGTTTGGGCATCCCTGGTCTAAGTGCATGTCCATAATACTGATAAGCAGAATCATTCCTTCCCTGGGAGCTGCAGTTCTGTGAGGGAGGTTAAGAATTCTTACAGACCATTCTCAGGACCTTTTCTGAACTACAGGTTCTCCTTTGTGGGATCTGTGCAGTCTCACATAGGGGGTATGTCTTTATATTTGAAATAAGGCCTAGCTCACTCCCCACCCACTGAAAGAGAGGGAACTGAAGATTCCTACAGATGCTGCCTGTATGACAGTGAAGAAAAAGAATTTGAACAGGAAGGTGAAAACCCATGCCCTTGGAGGTGTGGGAGCAGTCTTCCTGCCAAAACCTTTTATCACCGAGCTCTTAAAAGTTCTTTAACGGGGCTTTGCATGGGCATAGATCCTATCTGACTTCACAGATGACCACTTGCAACAACCGCAGTTACAAAGAGGCAACCTGTTTCTCTTTGGGTTTAAGTGGCGAAAACCCAATTTGAATTAGTAACGTAGAGATACTTTCTTAAGTGTTTAGAACAAGTACTTCACCAGTAACTTCTTAAAAAATCTTTCAGTCTTTCAGCTGATGTTTCATCTTCAGATTTATTTGGAAGTATCCACAAAGACTCCAGTTTGTCTTTGGTAAGTGTGACTTACCTTTACGTACACATACGGGCAGAGTAATCCAAATGATAGGAAGCTAGCATCATATGTGCCAGTGTAAATTATGCTGGTGTAACAAAAAGCTGCATCACAATCCAGAAATGAAAGTTGTTAAAATTAAAGCAAAGGAATACTTGCTAGGAATCGACGTGAGTGGTATCGCTCTTACCTTTTCTGAGCCCTTCATTCATCTACTTAAAAGTTGGTGTTGAGTCTGAATTGGTTACTGGCCTGAAGGTATATTATAAATAAATAAAAATCAGAATCCCACGTTTTTTTCATATCGCTCCCGAGATCCAAAAGGAGTCCTCCATGTTATTAATTTTTCAGATGCATTATGTCTCATTCAGGTATTTGGGCATACATAGAACTAAAATCTAAATATGCATTTTTTTCATCATTAAGTATGGCCTTGTGTGGGATCAAATATATAAGGCTTTGTCTGGGTGGAAGCTAAATGTTGCTATTATGGACAGATTAGTTGCAATTAAGATGAAAGCCCTATCGAAAATTCTGTTTATGTTCCAAACTCCCCTATTTAGACCCCTGTTAAACAGCTTCAGTTATGGCAAAGAGAGATTAGCAGTACATTTTGAGGAGTTAAAAATGGCCTCTACCTTATGGAAGTGGTAGCCAAATAGCAATAATACAGAAGCTCCACTGCTCACTCAAGGACAGGTAGGCAGTGTTGCATCAAGAATATTGTGGTTGGGGACAATGCTGTATAACCAGACTTGCTGGTTCACCTATGCAAATAGGTTAGCAATTCATCTGAATACTGTGTTTGGTGCCCATGTTAAGGTTACACTTGTCTTTCAGAAAATCCTATTTTAAAGTCTCAGTGTTGCCCATGGTCATAATTTGTAACCTTATCCTGATTTCTGTCTTAAACAACAATTGCTTTCTTCTTAGCAAAATTGTTTACCTGTGTGCCTCTCTTGTGCCACTAATTCATTTTTCTTGTTGAAATCTTCCTTGATTTAGGAGCGGAGACTTTTAATTGTGCTTAGCAACTGCTGCTATCTAGAACGGCACACTTTCCTAAACCTAGCTGAACACTTTGAGAAATATGGCTTCCAAGGAGCTGAAAAAATCACTCAAGTAAGTATTTGATCTCAATTCTTTCAGTAGGCTTCTAAAATAAATTATAAGTAAGATTAGCACCACTGAATAGAAATTTAATGTGCAGTTGCTCAGAAGCACATATGCTGTAGTTTCTACATCTTGTTCTTAAACTCTATTTTTTAAAAAATCTAGAGAATTTGGTTTTTTTGTTGTTTTTAACTTAAATCGTTACCAAGTTGTTTTTTGAAGTACTCAGTCAGATTTCATATCTGGGACTTACAACTTTAGATATATTTTTTAAAGTAGAATAAATGCACTACATCCATAGTTTGGCATATTCCACATTCATAAAGAAATATGTAGATTGACATAAGAACTGCCTTGCTAAATCAGACCAAAATTTAATCCAGTCCGGTAATCAGTGACAGCAGTCACAGTACCTTGGGAAACTCATACGTAGTGTATGCTGAGCACAGCCATTTATTGTGTGGCCTCAGCATCTGGGAATCAGAAGTATACATCTTCTGCACTTGGAGACTACATTGTCCTCAATTATAGCTGGAAGTTCTTGTAAGATTTGCTATCTGCGAATTTGTCCAATTCTTTGTAAAAAAAAAATTGAATCAATGACTAGTGTTGCATCATTGTAGCAATTAATTCCTTAAATGTATTGCATGCTGTGTGAAAAGGTAAAGTTAGATGAGTTTCAAGCAAATGCACATAAACCGGAGTCTCTAGCCACATCCCTGCAGAATGAAGCCAAGATCAGAGCTCCAAATGCTGTGTTGTAATCTAAATCTACAGGACTGATAAAAAGACAGAGAAGCTGGTCAGGAAAACCTGTGTTGTTTCTGCAGATGGCAGCTGGACAGCAACCAGCCTGGAGACCTAAACTAGCAACCCTACTGCAGAAGCAGGTTGGACTTAGGATGCAAAGCCTACCAGCCTATTTGGGTCCAACTGTTGCTTATCGGTTGATAAGCAACAGATCAGGCTAATGCAATAGAAAAAATGGGGTCAGAGAAATCTAGCCTACATTTTCTTTTGCTTGTTCTGAACCTGCTGGAAATGTATGTTAAGTGGATGCTTTGAGAAGGATAATACTTGTTTTTTGTTACTAATTGGATAAACCTCTTTAATTTCTCCCCCCCCCTTTCCCCCCTCTTTTTGCTCTAAATGAAAAAGGCTCAGCTTTTTGAATTCATGATAGGGAAAGTGTCTGCATTCATGTTCATTCGTTTATCAAATCTTTGTGAACAATTTTAGTCAGTGGTATATAGTTGTAATAGTTTTTTGTGGCATTAAAAAAATTCCAAAGGTATATAAAACATTTTTTTAAAAAAAATATTAAAGGTAAACTCCACAGCCAAGTGCTGGGGTTTTGCTTCTTAACAAAAAAGAGAAATGTCAAAAGTGGGCGGGAGATGATGTCTCATTTTCCTGACTTTTTGTAAATTGATAACTTACTTTTTAATCTGTAATATTTTTACTTATTAGGACTATACAGTTAGTTTCTTTCACAGAAGTGTGCATACTTTTCATAGTAAGTCTGTTACTGTTGCCATTTTCTAGGACACAACAAAGGCGTCTCTAAACAGCTATACTTATGGTGTCTATATTTTTGTACGTTACATTCAGCCATTCCTTTTCTTCACTTACCCCTCACGTAGGGTAAGTGGAAGTAGCCTCCAACATGCAGCCAAATAGCAAAAACATACCTACCACCCATCTTTTTGCTCCACCCTGCTCACATGTGCTATCACAGCTCTATTCTTGGAGCCTGTTCCAGCCCTTTGGAAATTAGATGTGCCAGAAAAATAACATAGTGCAGCACTATGGCACCTGCATGCAGAACTCTCTCCTTTTCTTTGAGCCCTAGTTCTCTGTGCTAAGGAAGAAAGACAGGAAATGCGCTGGCATGAGAGGCAAAATGCAACCATCCCATCAGTATTTATATTTGCCATATCTCTATTGTATTTTACTACTCGTAATTTGTACTGCTGCGTGATTTTTAGCTATATTGGCCAAGTCTTACTTGTCCATTGGTTTGACTAATTTTGGTTAAAACCTAAATAGAGCTATCCTGCAGTGTCCTTTTTGATAGAATCCTTTAATCTTTGTTCCTTTCACACTTACAAAGTCTGGTGGCTAGTCTTTAGGAAATAATAATAATAATAATAATAATAATAATAATAATAATAATAATAA
>JAXCMG010000031.1:13511684-13597044 GCA_034642415.1 Podarcis siculus | reverse complement strand
AATAATAATAATAATAATAATAATAATAATAATAATAATAATAATAATTTATTTATACCCCGACCATCTGGCTGAGTTTCCCCAGCCACTCTGGGTGGCTCCCAATCAAGTGTTAAAAACAGTACAACGTTAAATATTAAAAACTTCCCTGAACAGGGCTGCCTTCAGATGTCTTTTAAAGATAGGATAGCTGTTTATTTCCTTCACATCTGAAGGGAGGGTGTTCCACAGGGTGGGCACCACTACCGAGAAGGCCCTCTGTCTGGTTCCCTGTAGCCTCACTTCTCGCAATGAGGGAACCGCCAGAAGGCCCTCGGCGCTGGATCTCTGTGTCCGGGCAGAACGATGGGGGTGGAGACGCTCCTTCAGGTATACAGGACTGAGGCCGTTTAGGGCTTTAAAGGTCAGCACCAACACTTTGAATTGTGCTCGGAAACATACTGGGAGCCAATGCAGATCTCTCAGAACTGGTGTTATATGGTCCCGGCGGCCACTCCCAATCACCAGTCTAGCTACTATATAGACATCTATGATGTTACAATTTTGTCATTACTTATTATTCCCATTCTTGTTTCAGCACAGCTTCACCTGCATTGAAAATAATAAGGCCTTGATGCACATCATCCATAAGTGCCCAGTCTAACGTACTTTTAATTTTGCCCTTTGGTTGTCACAAATTTATTCCCGGTGCCTTCATGCTGGGGACGTATTGGAGCCAAGGTCCTCTGTTGTGCATTTTGATAACCTCCCTGTAAAAGGATTTCATAGCTGCCCTTCATCTTACTACCAAATTCCTGGGTTTTCACTCAGTCAGGTTTCTATAAAAAGAAGAGAAATCAATAGGTAGAAGCTTTTCCACATATCCTAGCAGGCAGGACAACATCTTAGTCCAAGTGAATGATTAAGGAATATATACTATTCTGGCTGGCAAAATATACCATTCATCTGACTTTGAGGAATCTGCCAGCTTCTTATGAAGCTTCTTGGTTCTTTGTTCATTTTTTTAAACAGAAATATTGACTTCTAAAATAGACATTGTTTAACATTAGAAAAGTATTAGATGCCTGGCTTTTTTTAGTAAATGAGAGGAGATTTACACACAATAATACTATTGTAAATAATCATATTTGTACCTTTTTGTTTTAGGTTAGTATGGACTCACTAAAAGAACTTGATCAACGACTGTTTGAAATGTACATTGAACTAAAGGCTGATCCGATAGTAGGCTCACTGGAACCTGGCATTTATGCAGGTTATTTTGATTGGAAAGACTGTCTTCCTCCAACAGGTAGGAATCTTTAAGCCTCTGAAACTGTAGTAGAAACAGATATGATTTTTTTAAAAAAAAATAAAAAAAATTATATATCACTACTTAAAGCTTTTTTCCTTCAGTGGATCCATTGTATATAATTCTTAGAATGCTTTTCAAATAACCCATATAATTATAGCATCTTCTATCAGTGCTAATCTCTCTGAATTGTTGTTTTTGTTATCATCCACCTTCATTTTTCATACATTTTTGAATAGTTATGAAAAACAACTTTGCTGTTGTTTTTTTACAAATCCATTATATAAAATCTGGTCACTTGTGTACGATACCAGAATGCCATTGTGTAAGAAAATGTGTGAGAATAGCACTTTTAAGGGAAGCTTGACCTGACCCACTCCCTCAGATGATAAAAGAAACTGGTATGAACGTGTTTATGTATAAAATATGTAATGGGTGTTATTTTCAGTATTTTTTTTAAAAGATGGCTATTCATCAAAGCATATATTTAACAAGCAAATTATCACTGCCTACTTAGAATTGAGTTTCGTTTAAAAATATGAGCACTCAGGGATCTTAAAAGTTATTTAAAGTTTGGTACGTTGTAGTCTAGTGATAGCATCTCTGCCCAGTCTGGGTGAATGCTGAGGCATGCCTGAAGTTCCTGCAGCTACCACTTTGTGGCAGCAGGGAGCAGGAGACTGTGAAGCAGGAACAGTGTAATGTGCCAGAACCAGCATGCAACTTATGTGCAGTTTTGCCCACCGTGCTGATCCTGCTGTTGCCATAAACTTCAGGGATCCTGAAGGTTGCTACATTGATAGATATCTCAGTGTGGTTCCTCCTCTCACAATGTTAGCTAATGCAATTCTCAGTTTGCAGCGATATTTTTTAGGCTGCAGTTTTGTCCCCACTTACTTAGGAGTAAGCCCCATTGAGCAGAGCAAGGGTTTCTCCCAAGGAAACAGGGATGGGGTGAGGCTGCATGTGTTATGAAACTGAGTGTTCCAGAGTGTCCAATAAGCATCTCTTTGGTCGAGATACTTTGGCCAACATTGATTTTAAGGCTTGCTGAGTACACGTTGACTTCCTGCCTCAGACACAGGAACCTATTGAGTGCTATCTGGCATTGCACAGGAAGCTTGCTACTGGAGGTAGATTTTTCCTCCAAAATCTACATATGTGCATTGAGGCACATGTACACAGGACTCTTGAAATAACGTATCACTTTTTACCTCCTTTCTACATCCATTTTCCACACTAATTTTCAAGCATATTCAATATAACATAGGTCCGGGTCTACAGGCATTTAAATCATGCTTTGCTGAAAGTAGTGGCAAGAGTCAAGATGTGTGAAGGTTTGTGTATGCATATGAACCACTTGATTACTCAGTACTTTCGGACGTGCCGCTGCTGTCCTTGATCAAATGAAGTGTGGTACATCTGTATTTCGCTTTCTGCAGTAGAGCTTCAGTGTTTGACCTAGATTAGATGGCATACTTAAATCTATAGCAAACTGTTGCCTGGCTAAGTAGGGCTTAGGAACTGTTGCCACAGATGGTACCATGGGCTGAGCATTGGGAATAGACCAAGGAAACAGAAAATCAGATCCCTTCTTAGCTATGACACTTAGGGCTGTATTCAGTGAAACCATTGTGCTAGTGAAAGCCAGTACAATGATCCCCGCTAGTGTTACAGGATATTAACAGAACTGTTTTTCAAATACAAATTAATGTTAATTGTAAAAACAAATGAAGTCCTTATAGACACCAAAGTCTGAAAGACTTAAAGTAAAAGTGTTTATTACTTGAGACGTCTTCGGGGAAACCTTTTTTCTCTCTTTAGGATATTGCCCCTGCATCTGCTGAAGTAGCTTTTACCTATGAAATTTTATGTCAGAAATGTGTTTGTGTTTTAAAATAGTAAAGGTAAAGGTACCCCTGCCCGTACGGGCCAGTCTTGACAGACTCTAGGGTTGTGCGCTCATCTCACTCTAGAGGCCGGGAGCCAGCGCTGTCCGCAGACACTTCCGGGTCACGTGGCCAGCGTGACAAGCTGCATCTGGCGAGCCAGCACCAGTGCAGCACACGGAAACGCCATTTACCTTCCCGCTAGTAAGTGGTCCCTATTTATCTACTTGCACCCGGGGGTGCTTTCGAACTGCTAGGTTGGCAGGCGCTGGGACCGAGCGACGGGAGCGCACCCCGCCGCGGGGATTCGAACCGCCGACCTTTCGATCGGCAAGTCCTAGGCGCTGAGGCTTTAACCCACAGCGCCACCCGCGTCCCAGTGTTTTAAAATACCACATAGCTATTCCCCCCCCTTTTACTTATAGACAGTTTTCAGATCGGTATACAAAATCTGATGCAATCAGGTATCGAGGGAATCAACATACTGGAAAGCAAAAGGGAGGACAGAAGAATAGGGGTGAAAGTTGTCATACGGTTAGCAGGAGTTCTTGGACAGACTTATGTGAATATTTCAGTAAGTTGTAAGATGAGTTCATTCCAATAGTAAATTTGTGATCTGCGATAAGGAGTTGTTATTTCTCACTTGCCTATAATTACTAAGCACTGTGAACAGATTAAGAACAAGACTGTCCCTGCCCTCTGGTTTTCAGTCTAAAAGTGAAGACCCCCCAAAGGAAAAGGTAATGGAGACAAAAGAGAGAAACTTGGAAACTGTGGCATCAATCCTTTAAGTTGTGTAGGAATGACCAGCTTGATTGCAAATGGTTCAGAGAGGTGAGGATGGACGCAGTTGAGGGAGAGAAGGAGCCAAATGGCAGCTGATCAGTTGCCCTAGCAGAGTTGTCCTAGTTAATCCAGTAGGATCTGATTTGTGTCACCTTTTTCATAAGAAATTTGATGTGCAAGTTTGTTCTCCATGGTGATGTTTGTCCCAGAGTCCCTTATGCACACATTGGTATGGTCATCGACTTCCAGTGACATGCCACTGTTGCTCTAACTGTTACCAAGAGATTTAGAATCAGAAATAATAATGAATCAGAAATAATAATGTTAGTTGGTTGGTTGGTTTGTATACCCCACCCTTCTGAGTGGGTCGCCCCAGCCACTCTGGGCAGCTTCCAACAAAAATACAGAAAAAAACCCAACACCAACATTTTGAATTGTGCTTGGAAACATACTGGAAGCCAATGTAGATATTTTAGGACCAGTGTTATGTAGTCCTGGCGGCCACTCCCACTCATCAGTCTAGCAGCTGCATTCTGGTTTAATTGTAGTTTCCAAGTTACCTTCTACAAGGTAGCCCCATGTAGAACGCATTGCAGTCGTCCTTGAATAATATGTGGTTTTGCTCTGACAGGCAACATACCCAGAGGTGCTAGGCAAGGGATGGCAAGATGGATGGTTTAGTGCCTGTCACTGAGCCAACACTTTGTTTTAGAAACTTGACACAACAGGGTACCCTGAACTTTACAAATCCTGTACCTGTCATTTAAATTGGGTTTACTGGGCATTTGAGCTTTCATTGCCACCAAATCTCATCCTTTAAAGGGTCCCCCTTGCACCTTTCCACTGATAAGATTTCAGTGGACAGGAGAGGAGGATTTAATCCTGTAAATATAGAATTGTGTAGGGTTGCCATATTTCTAAAAGTGAAAATCTGGACAGAGTTGTTGAGGGTTGGTTTTTTGGGGGGGGTTGCATTTTTTTGCATTTTTTGCATTTGCGTTTTTTTGCCACCTTCCCAAAGCCTGCCTGGTTTTGAGAAGGAAAGCAGCTCTGGCACTGCTTTTCCAATGCTCTGTGGAAGCCCTCAGAGGGAGGGAGGAGTCTGGAAAGCAGAGAAAGGCAGAGAATGGAAGAGGGAGTGGATCCTGGCAGAAGGAAAGAGGGAAGGAAAGGAAGAGGGTCCAGATGAGGAGGAGAGGGTACGGGGTGGGGATCCAGACAGGAGGCAGGAGACAAAGGACTGAAAAAGCCATGCAATGGAGAGAGGCTGGGATGGGGGCAAGGGAATGTAGCAGCAGAAAAAGCGAGGGCGAGCATCAGAAATCGCAGCAAGAGGAAAACAGTTCAAAAGCAACTTAAAATTTGCACAAGTTTTCCCATCCCAGCAACCCTATGTATATCGGATGCCATTATAATTTTCATTTTACAGTCTGAGAACAACATGATATCTGGTGACTTGCCCAAGGCCACCTGTGTTTGGTGCTGTATCCACAAGAGAGACAGAACCATAAATGGTTGAAACGGTTGTAGGGGAGGACGAACCTAAGAACGAGTCTTTCTGCTCAGATCCATTTCGCAGTGATTCTGCTTAGGGCCAGCCAGTCAGTATGCGTCCTGGTGGCTCAGGGGTGTGCAGAGCAGTGGCTTAACTATACCATTGCACGTGCAGCTTGCTAATGGCATGGGGCCAAGCAACCCTAGCACCCACAGAAAGGAACACAATGCTTTACTATGAAGTCTCACAAATCATATGAACATACTTGTAGTGCAAGGGGCATTTCTTTCTCCCAAACCAAGCTCTACTGCACTGCCATCTCAACAGTTTCTCAATATCCAGGATCAATAGTGGGCCAAGTCTGTGAATTTTTGGTCTTAGGGCAGTCCCCTGCGCACAAAAAATATACTAGGCTTAACCACCATAACTCAGAAATTTTTGAGAGGTGATGAGTAAGAAAAGAAGACAGAATATAATATTCTTTCATTTTGAGGTCATGTTTATTTGGAACTTATGTTCCTTCTTTCATTATGTGTGCTAATATAATACTGGTTGTTTAAACCCTTCTATTTAAGATTTAAAATGTTGTGTAAATATATAACCCTTGCTTTTAAGTTGCATGAGCCCAGGGATGTACAATTACCTTCCAGGTATTGACTAAACACTTCACCATGGTTTTTATTTTATTTTATATTCTTTATTGAAAAACAAAAAGTACAAAATTACAAGTGCGCAGGGTAAGAAAAGACACAAAAAGAAGAAACAAGAAATAGTACCCATGAAGAAAACAAAACAGAAAAAGATATTGTGTACCAAAAAAGAGGGGAAATTGTTACTGTAGCTAACAAGACCTTAACCTAATATAGTATTTATAAAAATGAATTCCAAATATTGTTAAATTTGTCCATGGCAAATCTGTGTTTGTATGCAACTTGCTCATGTGTAGCGAGTTTGTACATATCTTCCAGTTCATCAATACCAGTCATTTTGCCATAGGAAGGACACAGAGAGTCCATTCATATTGTCCCTTTGTTAGATTCCTTGTGTTGGGTATATAATTCAAAAGGGTGGTATGGGATTAAAAGGTCAGATCCAGTATCATAGACTTCCCCTGTGTGATTTTGGCCCACATATTTTCTCATTGCTTTCCACCCTGCCAGATAGAATAATAGTAGGGACACGGGTGGCGCTGTGGTCTAAACCACTGAGCCTCATGGGCTTGCCACTCAGAAGGTCGGCAGTTCGAATCACCGTGATGAGGTGAGCTCCCGTTGCTCTGTCCCAGCTCCTACCAACCTAGCAATTCAAAAGCATGCCAGTGCAAGTAGATAAATAGGTACCACTGCGGTGGGAAGGTAAACGGCATTTCCATGCACTCTGGATGGTCCTGTCACGGTCCTCCATGCGCCAGTAGCTGTTTAGTTGTGCTGGCTACATGACCCAGAAAGCTGTCTGTGGGCAATCGCTGGCTCCCTCGGCCTGAAAGTAAGATGAGCGCCACAACCCCATAGTCGCCTTTGACTGGACTTAACCGTACAGGGGTCCTAAACCTTTACCTTTTTACCTAATACAATAGTCCATGCAGCTCTTCCCCATCCCACCTCCCAGCTTGTATGATGATTATGGTGCACAGAATCTGAAGACACGCAGGCAAGTTGAGTCAAAAAGATTTTGTAGCAGAGGGGGGAGTATTGCACAGCTGCAAAACCTGATTGACCAGAGGCAATAGCACCCTGGACCTCTGGGAAGCAGAGGTGAGATATAAATGCAAATAAATAAAATTAACAATTTAACTGTAGGTGATTACTTTTTTTTCTGGATGGGCTACCTTGAAGTGACTGCTAAGCTTGACATTTCCCCCCATAAATAAAGAAATAAAATGAACTGTTTGAATCTTTGTATTGAAGCACAATCACAGCAGTGAACTCCTTTACTACATCAGAGTATTATCAGGCACTCTTCAGTTTACAGAGTTGGGTTCACCAGTAAGTTAAACTATGAAAACAGTTTATTGGTGGGCAACAGGAAAAGAACTTGGTTTGTTTTGGGGGTTTCCCCCCCAAACACGTGACTTTAGTAGCTTTCAACATAATGTTTTTCGATCCATAATTTTTTTGGTGGAGTTTTAGGTTTAAAAAAACCTTGGCTGGTGAATTGAATGTAAACCTTAGTCTGGAGCCAAGCTGTAATATTGGGAGATCGAATGATCCATTAACCAGTATAGCAGGGCCATTGTAACAGCAAACATTTCATTATTTTAAAATTTCTCTACACTCTGCTTAGCAATTTCAATTTAATGAAACACTTCACAATTTTATTAATGTTTGGATGAGATTAGAGCTCTGGACTTGTTCTGTGGCTTGGAGTGATTCAGAACTATTAAACCCCTAACTTTGAACTGTGAAAAATCTTCAGCTTTCCAGTTCTTTACTTCATTCATAAGGTTAGATAAGTTCCAAATGTTGAATTTTGAGCTGAGTGCCATAGCTCACACTAAAAAAACAAATCACTTTCCATTCTGCCACTCTCCCAAGTATATAAGATTATGGTTCATTTTGATGATGATTCTTTGGAAGTAGAAAACGAAGCGTGAACTGCTAAAAACATTTAAAGCTCTGTACTAGGAAAGTTTTGTAGTTTCCCTCTGAGTGGGGTAAATAGGAAGCTACTTAGAAACCATGTAGCACATAGTGTGTAAAAGTATCCCATTTTTATCAAAGTTTGCCAGTTCAATCCTTCTAAACTGCAATTTTGTCTTATTACCTTGTGGCATTTAATTAATTGTTTGCATCTCATTGGGCTCGCTATTAAAATCTTCAAACACATTGAGAGATGACATTCTTTTCAGGAAGCATAGTATCTGAACATGCATAATAAGATCTTAATAGGCTGCCAATATTTGCACAGACTTTAATGCATGCAGCGGTCTTGAGACAAGGATGGGTATTACAATTTGACTGCAAAAACTGAGGCTGCAATCCTAATCCTATTTACCTGGGAGTAAGCCTCATTTAATTCAATAGTAAACCTGGGTAAATCTGATTAGGATTGTGCTGTAAATAACTGAACCCAGTAATGCACACAGAACAAGAGGGTCAGTTCACACATAAGCTCCCATGGCCCAGTTCTCTCTTCCCCGAGATTCCTTGCACATGAGATTCCATGCAGACAATCCCCTTTGGACTGGAAATACATGTGTGTGCTCTTGAGATTAAGCCACTGCAGTTCCTTTAAATTTCTGTGATCCCACACACCACATACGTCCTTTCTGTGTGGGACAATCTATTGGGCGCATATATATTCCATTTGTGCTTGTAGTGCAGCCTCTTATGCAGCAAGCATGTACATGTATTTGCTTACATGCATTCCTGGCCCCCATGATCTTCCCATTACTTTTCTGAAATAGAAGAGTAAATAGAGTTTTGACATATACTCATATATGTGTCTGTTGCACTGTATACTTTGCATGCAGTGGCAGAGTGTTTGACATTGTGCATATGGAATTCACAATTACATCAGCACAAATAGTATCCTTGGCACCGTCTGTATTACTTTGTTTCACAACAGGTATATACCATGCGATTGTGAGCAAATCTGTGGGCAGTTTGGAGAAATTTGAAGTGGTTTACAAAAGTCCACCTTTTAAAAAAGAAACCCTAATTCATGTTTGTTCAGATCTTGGGATGTCCGAAGCCTTCATTCTGTGTTTGAAATATCTCTATGCACCAAATACCTAGAAACCCGCTGGTTTTTAATTAATCCACTTCTTTTCCTGTACCAGTAACTGATCTTTTAACATTTATGTTGGATCCCCCCCCCCCCGGATGATAAATAGTCCTGAGTGTTCAGCAGCGGTAGCATGTATTTGGTCTTAGTGATTTTGTTACAAAGGAACAAATGAAGCATCCAGTTTTTCACAGTGGCCATCAAGATGCCTATGAGAACCCTAGGGCATGAAAAGAATAGCCCTCACCAACAATTGCTTCTGAGCAACTAGCATTCAGAGGCCTCCTCCTCTGATCCTGAACTAATAACCATTGATGATCTTATTCCCCCCACAAATTCCTGCAATACTCTTTTAAGTGGGTGACCCTCACTACCTGGTGTGGTAGGAAATTTCATAGTTTAATTATGCCCTGTATGAATAAGTGTTTCCTTCTGTCTGTTCTGAATCATAGTATCCAGTGCAGCGGTGTAGTTTGAGCAAGTACTGGGAAGACCAGGGTTCAAGTCAATTAGGAGCCTCACTGGGTGACATTAGGCTGAGAGATAGTGACTGGCCTAACCTGCTTGACTGGGTTGTTGTGAGAATAAAAGAGAGGCGAGGAACCATGTGTGGAAAGCCAGCTTGAACTCCTTGGTCCATTTGCCCCTTTGGGTCTATGTCTGCTAATGTTAGGGAGATTAATTTGAAAGTGGTCCACCACAGGTTTTTTAACCCTGATCTGACTACCACAAATTGTAGTAGCTATTTCCCCCTTAAGCTAGCAGGCTTGTAAGGTACAAGGAACATACTGGCAAATGTAACTGTGTACACAGGTTCTGGAAGCAGATTGCAACAGAAATTAGTATTATTATTGGCAAACAGGTAACCTTGAACCCCAGGTTATATCTTTTAGTGAGGTGGGAGAGCTGAAAATAATGCCAAATATATTTCACATTGGGCAACTAATGCGCCCCTTTGGTTTCAGATAGTACATGGGTAGACAAGTCTAAATAGCCTGAGGCACAAATTTTCACAATCCTCTAGCGCATGGGTAGGCAAAATAAGGCCCAGTCTGGCCCAATTGCCTTCTCAATCCATCCCGTAGACGGTCTGGGAATCAGCGTGTTTTTACATGAGTAGAATGTGTCCTTTTATTTAAAATACATCTCTGGGTGTTTTTACATGAGTAGAATATGTGCTTTTATTTAAAATGCATCTCTGGGTTATTTGTGGGGCATAGGAATTTGTTCATTCCCCCCCCCCAAAAAAAAAATATAGTCCAGCCCCCCACAAGGTCTGAGGGACAGTGGACCGGCCCCCTGCTGAAAAAGTTTGCTGACCCCTGATCTAGCAGCTGTGGTGGCTCATTTACCAGAAGTAATGTATTTAGCGTTAACTCGGAAAGTGTATCCTCAAAGTGTATACTCCTTGGAGGCTTAGTTTGGTCAGAATCAAGAACAGTCATACCTTGGAAGTCAAACAGAATCCGTTACAGAAGTCTGTTCGACTTCCAAAATGTTCGAAAACCAAATTGCGGCTTCTGATTGGCTGCAGGAAGGGCATTTTCTAGGGCAGTGCCTAAGTTGTGGAACTCCTGACAGAAGTGTGTCTTGCAACTTCACTATACTGTTTTGGGTGAATGATGAAGACATACCTCTTTACTTTGGTCTTTGGCACTTGAGATGTATATTTTTAAGACCTGCCCTACTTTTGCAATTGTGGTTTGTTTTAAACTGTTTTTAATGTTGCAGTTTTAATTGTAACTTGTTCTGGGACCTTAGGTTGAAGGGTGGATAATGGTGTTGTTGTTATGTAACAGATGAAAACCTAGGCGGCTTGAGGAATCTCATTTCTCAGAGACAACTCTTAACACAATAAAAGGGACAGAATGGTTTCCCAATTATCCAGCTATTGTGACTTGGTTGCCTATATTGAATTTTCCATATTTTTTGCCCCAAACCCAATGTACTATAGCCTCTGTCTCTCATCAAAGGTTTTGGCATTTTTATGGCCATGCAAGGAGAAGACAAGTATTTCAGAGAGAATTAGGCTTCTGTAATCTCCATCACATTCCAGGCATTTTCCCCCAGATGAAGTCCTTTTTCAGATCAATGGATTCATTTTCTTATTTTTCTAAAAAGTAATATTCATAATGTTTGAGTGACAACCAAACTAAATTCATAAACATTGCATATCTCTAAGCCCATTCTTCATTTGCAAAATTGCTGTCATTTCATCTTGTAAAGGCTATGACAGGTTATTATTATGGCAACAGCTAACAGCTTTATGGATTTATAAGCGCCTATCACTTTTCAGCTAGTTTGTGTATTGAAAATTTTCATATAATTTTTTATAAAATCATAGTGATGGGAGGGTTTGGAGAAAATAACACCTTGCACCCAGCGGATGGTTTATGTTCATAAAAAGAAATAGTGGATTAAATGCCCAAACACTAAAGCATTATTTTTTGTTTTGTTTTGGTGGTTGGCACCTTTTTTAAAATAAAAAGTGGGTTTAAATTAAGATGTACCTATTACTGATATGTTTATGAATAAGCACTCTCTGCTTATAGAGTGGTGTTGTAAAGTAGATATTTAAGTAACTTAGATTGTGTCTTTCAAACCAATGAAGACTGCTGATAGCATTTAAAAAATTGAATAGAGGCACCAGATTGGGGGAAAGAGGCATAGCTAAGCTCTTTGCATCTTCCATAGAGGTGCGTATCAAGAGAGATGGGTCCTCCAGCTCCTCTTGCCTCAAAAGAGCATGGCACCCATTCCCAGATTAAACCATGCTTGTGGCTTAGCCAGTGGTAGAAGTCAGCCAGCAACCTGCATCTCTCACTTGGGTGTCTACTTGAGAAAGCAATTCCTGCTATTGAAGTGTTGCTTGTGCTCACAAAATCAGAGTGTTTGATCCAGCCTATGTGTGTGGGTAGAATTCCTCCCGCAGGACTTGTGCTGGCCGAAGCGGGAAGTTGGTTTTTACTGGCTTTCCCTACATTTCCTGTCGGAGGACCATCCAGAACTTTGTGACGGGTGGTGCTGGGGGGTTTGGGATCTCTGCTGGAACTCGGTAACTTTTTGTGTGAAGTAGGTACCTTTTTGCTTTCAGGAGAGCAATGAAAACCCCCTTTTTAAAAAAGCTCAAAGCAAGGAGAGAGAAAAGAACCCTAGGGTATTTATAGCAACTGTTTTCTTCAAGTTATTTTTGTCAGGTTACAACTACGTTAGAATTAAGGAGTTAAAAACAGGAAATGTGATTAAAGTGGTGGGTAGTCCCTCCAAAGACTTTCCAGAGCTGGCCTACATGTTCACATTTTATTTTTCTAGCTACTATGATATCAAAGCAAAGTGATGCAGAGCATCTTGAGATCCTGCTATGATCAGTGGAGGAATGTTTCCATTAAAAGCAGGAAATGGCTCATAGAAGAAAATACTTCCTTCCTCATGCAGATGATCACCATTCACTTCCAGTAAATGTTTTAAGCAAACTGTAACCTCTTCATTCTTGATTTCTTTGCATGTTGTTCAGGTTCTAAATTACAGTCAGGGTCAACCTAAACATGGCCACTCTAAATCTGCTTTTTCCTTTGCTCTTGGAAAATTTATTCTCCTGAAGAAGAACAAAATTATAATCAAGGGTCTGTGAGCATGGAAGGCAGTGGCCTTACATTGCAATTATTAGTTTTATTCATGTGGCACCAGTTTACAAATAATGGCATAATCATAAAATCCCGATTTTGATTGTTCCATTTCCCAAGAAATTTAAATAAACCCTTTTAAGGTTTTATAGTGCAGTCTTTCAGCCGAAGACGTCAGTGAGGTTAGTATCACAGCCTCAGATTTGACAAAGTGCTTCCTCTTTGACTTCCAGAAGCTGTACCAGTTGAAATTGTTGACACTTCAGAAAATCACACGTTCTTACTCTTTACTAGATTGGAACATGCCTGGTCCCTGTTCTCACAATCATTACCATGGATTTGAATCAGCACCCCATATATTAAATGCTGAAGTGCCCTTGAGCATTCAATATCCTTTCCACCTTTCAATGCGTGTTTAGAGGCATTTCTCCAACTTCCTCCTTAATCCTTGGCTGATCCAGCATTGGTTGGCAAGAGTGCCACAAATTTGCAAGGGTGTCCCAGTCCATTCCAGGCATGGGGAACTGTTTAGTGAGGTCTATTTTGTGTCCCCATTGTGCAGGAAAGCACAAGGAAGACCTGCACATTGCTGTTTTCTAGCAGCTGGCTGAAGCACAGTCACTGACATGATCAGGGTCATCCTTCAAGTGTTCTTTGGAGTAGTCTATTCTCTTTTGCCTTTGCTCAGCATTGCAGTGAAAGATACGGTCCTGGGGCAGATCCTGCCTTCAGTCCCCACCAGGCAAGACTGAATGCCCCTGGAAACGTGACCTTGTTGAAGCCCAGGCACCCTTACCACCACATCCCAGTGTGGTTTAGAAAGAGCTGCTGCTCTGTCTTTGTATATATATTTCAGAGAACTCCTGCTGTTCCTCTTCAATAGTCAATGTAGAATTACTGCATGGATTCCTCCGCAAGGAAGATGCTTGCAAAGCCATGGAGCATGCAGTCCTGCTGGCAACAGGCCAGCACCAAGCAGGAGTAAATCATTTTTCAAATAAAACACCCTTTAAAAACAACAACTGTCTATGCATTAGCTCTGCACCCCAAATAGATTTATGGCCAGATCTGGGTCAGGTCAGTTGTTCCCCGGGTCAGCCCGGGTCATGGCCCTGATGTCTACAAATAATAAATGCTAGACTGGGAGACCCAGAAAGCACAGCCATACAGTGCTCATGGCAGAGGAGAATGCTGTTGTACTCAGGTCCTGCCTGCAGACATCCCATAAACATCTCCTTGGCCACTGTGGAAACAGGATGCTGGGTGAGGTGGGCATTGATTTGATCCTGCAGGGCTGTTCTTTCAAATGCTGGGATTTAATTTGATTTTGCTAAAAGCTGCATATGAATAGTTCATTTTTGCTTGTGGCTGGATCAGGAGGCTGGCTGGTTGAGGAAAGGGTTCTGGATAGTTGAACATTAGCCTGAACCTACAGGACAATTCTAATGTAATGCTATGCTACCTGCCCAGCCAGTTGTGTGGTATCTTAGTGAAGAATCAGGTGTGTTTCCCCCCTTCTCTCTCTATCTCATCCATTTTCCTACTCAGGCGAATACAGCAGTCTATTTTGTGTGTCCCTGGGGAATTTCCCAGTCAGACTTCTACCTTCTGCTAAACGAGTCAGAAGGCATGTGGGTGGGGACAGTTCTGTCAAATACCATGACATCAGATCTGCTGCCTATGTCTGTCTTTGCATTTAGAAGGTTATGGTTTTTATAACTTGCACCTTCATCAGAAATACCTTGTTCATCACTGACTGACAAAAAACCCCACTTGATTTACAAGGCTTCCTTTTCTTTTAAGGCAGTTAGGAAGACTTGATAAAAACCCATGTCACAAAGCACAATAGTCACAAGTTTTTACACTGACCAGCACATTAATTGGGAGTGGTATTCAACTACGTTTTACTCAGAACAAATCTGTTGAATTTGATCTAACTTAGTCATGTTCGTTCATCTCCGTGGGGTCTACTCTGAGGAAATAGCACGCTTTCTGCACCTCAAGGTGTGTTGCCTCCACCTCCGTTTATTTTCTTCTTTTCTTTCGTTGGGGGCGGGGAATGGAAAGACTCATTTTCACAGCATAATGTGATCATTGCTCCTCTTCACTGAACTGGGGAAATGGCAAGGAAAGAAGCACTCCATCTGAAGGCCATACCTAGGGGCAACTTGGTGCAGCATTCCTCACACATCTTATCAAATTTGGCAGGCCTCCACGTATAAGAAGTAAGCCATCACATGACATTGACAAGATGGCTTTAGAGTTCTTAGTGCCGTGAAGAGTAGTGTGACAATAATATGCACCACAGGAAGTACCTCAAGAGGTACTGTGATGCCACAAAAAAACCCTCTCACTTTCCTCCTCCATTTCAGCTCTGGAAGGGACTTCTGCTTGGACCCCAGCATCCCCAGCTCATGGGGTCTTTGTGCTCCCAGCAGTGTGGTATTCCAGTTTTATGGATGGTGCTAAAAAACACACACACCCTGCCACATGTATGATGTGCATTTCATGAGCTGTATATATGAGACAGATTTGGACCACACAAATAGACTTTCCTCAGAGAAATGTTGGAGGGTATGGTAACGCTCATGTCATGGTCTGGGTACAGAAGGCCACAGAGTGAACCAGGCTTCCGGAGTTTATACCTGAGGCTAGTTGAAAGAGAATTGGAAAAGGTTTTTATTTTTCCCCTCAGAAGCTGTACATGCCAGCAGACATCTCCCAACCAGACTAGGATAGTGAATGCAGAAAGGGCTCTTCTGCTCCTGAAGCACCCATAACTCAGTGCGTTTGAATAAAATATAGGTCTTTTGCAAATTGGCAAGCAGTGCTATTTCACTTTTCAAAGTGGTTTGAGGGGTTTTGGTCTTGGATGTGTGGGTAAACTACAGCTCTCTTGTCAAAGGGAAGTGCAGGTTGCACTTCCCAATTCAGCCGGCGTTGTTCATCATATCTTCAGACTGGGCAAACCTCAAAGAGCTTAACATACAGGGAAATTGTGTTGAAAAAGAATTCTTGCTTTTCCTTCTCTCTTGGCAGCATTTAACTCCATTCTTTGCGCTCTTTGTTCTGGAGGCTATGGAGGGGGTTATAGCGTTTGAAGTTCATGCCCTCTTTGAATTCATCCCAGGTTTCTGTTAGATGTGTTTTGGCATTTGAAGGTGGTAATTTGCTGGAATTATTAGAGGAAAAGTTCTTACACTCCCAGACTGCCTCCAATAGTCCCGTTCTTAGGATGGGGGCTGCAAGAGAAACTTTAATTAACCTTCTAACATAAATCCTTCTCACCCAATAACCCATTTCTGATACCTCAGAGCACAGCGAAGAACACAAAACTTGAGAGAGCATTCCTTCTCTGTGCCCTAACCAGGCACTCACTTCAAATAATAAAACTTCCAGCCTTTTATGCAATGTGATTTTGTTCCTACAACTATTCTGTGGAGCCTACTTCAGATTTTTACTCATTTCTTAGTTCTTTATCAGTACAAAATGGTCTTCCAGACTTAGCTTAAATCACAGTACTGTACCATTGTGCCTACAGGAATTCATTGGGGTTTCTTTACCATGGTTAAACAATCGGTTTTGTTGCAGTTAAAGATAATATAATCTTGCGCCTGTAACTATGTGTTTGCACAGTCAGGAGCCTCCAGCATATAAAACGCTTTTTAAAATAAGAAGGCAGAAAGGATGCTGTCTGAGCCTGGCATCTGGCCCATTGGGTGTGCCAAGCTGGGTGCTGAAGACAGGCCTGTTGTTTTCTACTGCTCTGAAGTGCAGAGTGTTTGAGGACCAGGACATTTGCAGGGAAACCAAATGCTTGTTTACAAAGCTATTATACTACCAACCTTACTTTATGCTTGTGAAACATGGACCAAACGCCATCTCCAACTTCTTGAAAGATTCCATCAGTGGTGTCTCCAAAAAACCTTACACATCACTTGGGAAGATAGGCCAACTAATATCAGTGTACTGGATGAAGCAAAGATCACCAGTGTGGAAGTAATGATTCTTCAACATCAACTTCGTTGGACTAGTCATGTTGTGTGGATGCCTGATTATCGTTTTCCAAAGCAACTACTCTATTCCGAACTTAAAAATGGAAAGCATAATGCTGGTGGTCAACAAAAGAGGTTTAAAGACTGTCTCAAAGCATACCTAAAAAATGTAGTATAAACACCGACAACTGGGAAACACTGGCCTGCAAGCGCTCCAGTTGGAGAACAGCCTTTACCAAAGGTGCCATGGACTTTGAAGACACTCAAACTCTGAACGCAAGGGAGAAACGTGCTAAGAGGAAGGCACGCTTGGCAAATCCACACTGTGATCAACTCCCGCCCAGGTACCAATGTCCCCACCGTGGAAGGACGTGTGGGTCCAGAATTGGCCTCCACAGTCACTTATAGACTCATTGTTAAAACCGTGTTTATGGAAGACAATCTTACTCGGCTAGGAGTGATTGCCAAAGAAGAAGAAGACAGTAGGGGTCCCTCAGGGTGTGGCTCCAACCATTGTTGCACCAGTGATTTTGGCTTTTAAAAATATAATTAATCTTTTTTTATTTTGATTTAGTTTACTCGGACAACCAGATGAAAGACTGGTTATGAAATGTTTATCAGACAAGGTCCTATATATTACTAAGTGCATGTCTAGATCAGCTAGTTGACTGTGGAACAAATAGTACAATATTCTTGCTTCTCTTCCTTGTCAATTGTGCTCTGTATTTGAACAGGTCATATGACTGTAATTAAAGACTAACTGATTCACAGTTCATCTTAGTTTCTGCTTTCCCCAGAATAATATCTTTCCGTTCTATTTATAAGCCATCACTGACGTTATTGTAGCACGTTTTATTTTTCTCATTCTAAACTTGGCTTATCTCCCTCCATTGTAAAGAACCATTTGAATGCTAAACAAACCCATGCACTCTCAGTGCATTTCACCAAACTCAGTTTAAAATATTCACAACAGATCGACAGAAATATATGTACGGTATAAGCAAATGTGAATAAATATATTTACCATGTTAACACACACTCTTCCTGTTGAAACGTCCTGTCTGTTTCAATATTTTATTTACTTATAAAATGGATTTCCTGTCTTTAGAAAGCTCAAAGTGGTTTATAAGCTTTTTCTTTATATTTATTGGTAACAAGTAAAATATTGGTTCTGTTGAAATAAATGCTTAAAATTTCATGTCCTTTCTTTTTAGCTTGATTTCACTGTGCTTAGTGCCACAAGCTTTTTGGGCTGTTTGATTGCGGTTGTCTGCTCATCCTTTGTCATGAGTTACATTTGAAGCCACCAGCATAGAAATGAGATGGTTGTTATTGCCAGTGATTTCTGCAATCCTGTTTTCCAAGCTCATATTTCTCTATAATAATAGCAAGATCTATTTAATAAGACAATCGCAGATGAAAGCTGCCTTTTATTGAATAGTATTTGAAAGAATGACCAAAAAAGCAACAATAACCACCCCTTGATGCTATTTTGAAGAGGAGGGAACAAGGGATGCCAGACGAGACTAGGAACTTCTGGCTTCTTTAACCTTTTGTGTAAGGAAATGTGCCTTTCTCCATTTCACTTTCAAAAAGGAAATAGATTTTAGTGGTGTGGTTGGGAGAAGTTTTCATTTTCTGTATGCTGGTATCGTAGTCAACGTGGTACCTGTTACAGGATAAAGAGGCCTGCATGACATGTCAAATGATATTTCAGCATAACAGAATGAAAATCACCAACTATTTTGTTGTATATATTTTTTAATTACAGGTGTCAGGAACTATCTGAAGGAAGCCTTAGTTCACATCATTGCTGTGCATGCCGAGGTAAGGCTCTTTCAGACTATCTATGATGAGTTTCAATGTGTTTAAACCAAAACATATCAGTGGAACTGGAAGTTCAAGAAAAGCAGGCCCTTTTCAGTGCCAGAAAATCATTCCAAATAAATATTAGCCTGGACTGTGTTCTGTTGGTATTCAGTTTGTGACTTGTGAGCAGGCCCTGGCCTTTGGTGGGCTTTGACAGTAGCACTTCAACCATATTTTAGAGAGAGGCGGAAGAAGAAGACCTGATCTGGATGGAATAGGAGCACTCCTTTTTGAGACTGGCATGACACTGGTCATTACACGTGCTCACTTTACTTTTTTAAATACCTATTTTGGACCACTTATGGTCAGCAGGTATCAGGCTGCTTCTACATGACCTGTTCATTGAGCTTTTATCCCAACTTGTTTGCAGGGAGACCAGATGCCGATGACAATTTAACAAGCATTCCTTCTTATTTGTGCGGAGGTTGGGTGGTGCGGTGTCAAAGCAAGGGTTAATCCCACACTTTCCAGGGCATTTCTCCATCACTTTCCTTACAGCAAAAAAAGGTCTTTTGGGGAAGTTGGTTTTTTTGCAAAAGACCTCCCAAGCAGCTATAATCATGCAACACAAATTTGCCACTAGGCGATTGAGTCCCATCCAAACACGGGGACAGGAGAAAAGGTCTTAATGCTGGCAAGGCTTTCAGAGGGAAAAAGCAATTCCAGCTTTTTGTATTATGTTGTATTATTTTAATTTGAAATCTGCAGGTATTTGCCATCTCTAAAGACCTCGTACCCCGAGTGCTGTCAAGGATTGTCGAAGCAGTCGCCGAAGAACTCAGCAGGCTAATGCAGTGTGTTTCATCCTTCAGCAGAAATGGTGCTTTGCAGGTAACTGAAATCTACGAGTGTCAGGCAAATGTAGCTTTTTTAACACAGTTAAGTCCTGTTCAGATGTTTGTATATTGTATCCATGGAGGGGGC
This sequence comes from Podarcis siculus, assembly GCA_034642415.1. Lineage (NCBI taxonomy): Eukaryota > Metazoa > Chordata > Lepidosauria > Squamata > Lacertidae > Podarcis > Podarcis siculus. The sequence goes on along the minus strand of JAXCMG010000031.1, from coordinate 13,577,449 downwards.
ACTCCCTCTACCCCCAACCCAACCTGCACTGAGCAAGAAGTTCAGAAGGAGTTTGTAAGTTGGGGTTGCCATATGTCCGGATTTTCCCGGACATGTCTGGGATTCCAATGACGGAATTAGCGTCTGGGGGAATTTCGGGAAATCGGCAAAATGTCAGGATTTTTGTGTTCGGATTTTTACTTCTTGAAATACGGCAACCCTATTGTAAGTGCATTTAGCTGAACATGGTTACAGTCCTTTTCACAATCTGAAACCCTGCTTGATTTGCAACCACAGACTAACCACAGGCTAACTGTGTGCAGCTGAACACACACCACTCCTTTAAGACCTTTTCTTGCTAAGTGGAAAGGTCAGGAGTTTGAGGAGGTGTGGGCAGCCTCCAACCCCTGCACAGATACAGGGATCTCACCTAGACATTTTCACATCCCCACCAGTTGGGAATTCCAAAAAATAATTCAGAGTAGCCATGACAGTTAAACTGCTATGAAATGAATGCACATTTGCAGTACATGTAAATAGACACGTCTTAGAAGCCTGCGACGAGCAAGTTAGTGCAAAAATGATCAAGTGTAGTCTCCAGGATGGAAGGGTGCTGTAGATTCATTTCTGAAGAAGTATTGGTGTGTCTGACACCCACATAGAGTTACTGCATTGTGACGTGCAAATTATTGTTTTTCTAAGTGTATCAAACCATGTCAGACTGCCTGGGGAGATTGAACTCTTTCTATGATCAAATTTTGCTCTCTAACAATTTGGATTCATTTGTGAAATTCAAAGAATATTTAGCTAAATATTGTGATATAATATAAATAGAGAATTCTTGGAAGTAACAAATAGGCCTAGGGGTAGAATAAGAATATGTGATAGTAAATATTAAGGATTAGAATATCAATAAAGGAGAAGAGGTTTGTAAATGAAAGGAGTTAATTTTATTAGAAATATGAACTTGAAGAAATATGAACTCATGTTATACAGGAGATATAATGAAATTCAGTTACAGGGGACTCGAGGAAGTCAGTTATCAATGTGATGAGAGTTGGATATTTGAAGAGATATTCTTTTTTGTGTGTGTGTTTAGTTTGTTGTAGTGTGGTGTGTTTTTCTTTGTTGTGTGTTTTGTTATGTTATTTTTGTGATAAATGTTGAAAATCAATAAAAAAAATGGGAGGGGGGGAATTGGATTCATTTAGCCAGAGCCCAATTTTCTTGATTCCCTCACATCCCAAGGAAGTTAGGAATTTAAACATTTTTAATAGCATATCACATGGTGGCACTGTGGGTAAAACCTCAGTGCCTAGGGCTTGCCGATCGCATGGTCGGCGGTTCGAATCCCCGCGGCGGGGTGAGCTCCCGTCTTTCGGTCCCAGCTCCTGCCCACCTAGCAGTTCGAAAGAACGTCAAAGTGCAAGTAGATAAATAGGTACCACTTTATAGCAGGAAGGTAAATGGCGTTTCCGTGTGCTGCGCTGGTGCCAGCTCGCCAGAGCAGCTTCGTCACGCTGGCCACGTGACCTGGAAGTGTCTTCGGACAGCGCTGGCCCCCGGCCTCTTAAGCGAGATGAGCGCACAACCCTAGAGTCGGACACGACTGGCCCTTATGGGCAGGGGTACCTTTACCTTTACCTTTAATAGCATATCACAAGTTGCGGAGGAAATAGAGAAGCCAACCTCCTTCTTACTTCATGGGCTCCAATAGAACTAGAATATCTAGCTGGAAGAATATAGCAGTGTGGTATTTGCTGATACTTTTAGTTTAACAGTAAGCGCTTAAGCGCACCACAGTTTGTCACCTTTTGTAATTACATTACACATGGTTTGAATATGAAAGAGGACCATGCAAGATCCCACCCACTTTTGACTCTGGCCCCGCCCACCACTGGCATGTACCTACTATAGGTATATAAGGCCATTTATCCCTTCATCCTTCCCCAACCTAGTGCTCTTCTGATGTGCTGGACTACAACATTCATTAGTCCCAGCCAGTGATGGTCAGGGGTGATGGGAGTTGTAGTCCAAAAACATCTAGAGGGTGAAGAAGGCTGACATAAATGAACTTCTTAAAATCACTGAATGTAAAGCACGTGGAGGGGTGGAGGGGAGCCTTTTGTTGTTGCTACTGTTCAGCAGCCAGAAAGTGGGGGGGGAGGGAGAGAACAAGATGCATATTGACAGACTTCACCCTTTTGCACTTCCTTCCTCTTTGGTGACACTGTATATTAAGAGGCCAAAACCTCCCTGGTAATAATAAATGCAAGCACTTTCCAGGACTTTTACTTTACATTTACAGGGTGGGGGTAGGGGACTTTAAGAAACTATGTTTGCAAACTTTTCCTGATAGTCAGATTTGGTTTAATTCGTTTCCAGAACTTCCCAGATCTCCTGTTGTCTTTACAGCTGATTCAGGACTGATGTTTCCAGCACAGGAAACAAATTTTTGGTGAAGTGCTCTTAACTTTTTGCCTCCTCCTGCTGCACCAGCAACAACATTGTTTTGCTTATGCAGCCAAACCTTGTGAAATCAGATTCTGAAGCTATAAATACACTGGCTTTACGCATGAACGTTTATGTCCTCTAGGCCCGGCTTGAAATCTGTGCACTGAGAGATGCAGTGGCTGTGTTCCTCACATCTGAAAGCAAGTAAGTGCAAAAGTTGGAGGTTCAGCAAATGTGCACAAAGGTAAAAGGAGCCTATGCTGTTGTATTCTCACCTCCTGAGTAGCATAGAAGAAGAAGAAGAGTTTGGATTTGATATCCCGCTTTATCACTACCGGCGGGAAGGTAAACAGAATTTCCGTGTGCTGCTCTGGTTCGCCAGAAGCGGCTTAGTCATGCTGGCCACATGACAAGAAGTTGTACACCGGCTCTTTCGGCCAATAAAGCGAGATGAGTGCCGCAACCCCAGAGTTGGTCATGACTGGACCTAAAGGTCAGGAGTCCCTTTACCCTTTACCTTAAGGAGTCTCAAAGCGGCTAACATTCTCCTTTCCCTTCCTCCCTCACAACAAACACTCTGTGAGGTGAGTGAGGCTGAGAGACTTCAAAGAAGTGTGACTGGCCCAAGGTCACCCAGCAGCTGCATGTGGAGGAGCAGAGACGCGAACCCGGTTCACCAGATTACGAGTCTACTGCTCTTAACCACTACACCACACTACACACTAACAACAAGGGATGAGCCTCTTCCTGGGTAGCAGACAGGCTTCTTGAAGCAATGACATCACCCTTGGGGAGAGGTTCCCCCTGGCCACATGAGCCACTCTCACTAGGCAAGATTTCTGAGAACTCCCAACCAAGGGATCCCCAGTCATTTAGAGATTACACAGATGCTCTCGGTCCAGAGGAGTTAGGCTCTAGCTGGGCTCTATCATTCCTTTTCTTTTTTGTTGATTGCTACCACACATTAGCAAAGCAATGGGAACTGCAATTTTGAACCAATTGTGAGGTCTTGCTGGTTAGGTAGAGTTCCTGGAATTGAAGTTTCTTCTCCAGGCAGCTGCTCATCTTCTGCAGCAGAACCACAAATTACACTGTGCTAAGGGCTATAGTTTCAAGCAACGCACATAGACTGTTCGTAGCTGAGTTTTGTATAATTTTGAAAGTGTGTTACCTTTTACCCTGCTCTACAAATGTCTAGCAGAGATTAAAAATTACTTGGCATTAGCTGAAACAGTCGGCAGTATGGTTCCTATTAGGCTCCCTTTCCCACACATCCATCAAGAACAGGAATGAGAGAGCCTGTGCGTTCATTTGTTTTGACCAGTTGGGTGCAACTGTTATGAACTCTTCTCTCCCATGAAAGCAGAAGTCTTAACATAGCCCCTTCCTGGTTCTTTCTGTGAAGGACCCCTGCATGTTATTAAAATAATAATAATAATCTGTCATTTATTAAAAGGATTAGATGTGGAGGAATTCATAGAGAGCAGCTAGTTTTCAAAGCAAATGGAGAAAAGGCTTCATAATCAAAATAACAAATGAAACAGGGAGCGGGAAACGGCTAAAGTTTTAAGTTTCTTTTCATGGAGCAAAATGCAGTCGCATGCATGCACATGTCTGCATTTGTGCATGTGCACTAAATGCTAGTTACATGCTGGAAAGTGTTGTAAATTGAGATATTTTATTGTGATGTTAATTTTAGAGGGTAAATGTTTGTATTGTGGAAATGCATAACTATGCAACCTGCATAATCGAAAAACTAGTCTATGCTTAAAGCATGGCTATAGGTTGGGAATAAAAAGGTCATTGTAGATCTCGGATACAATCAGTGTGTGTTTTAATGTTACAGCTCAAGCTTTAAGCAAGCTTTGGAAGCCTTGCCACAGCTGTCAAGTGGTGGAGATAAAAAGTAAGTTTATGCCCCCTTCATAAGTTAGAAAATGTGTTCTATGAACAGTAGGATGATTAAAATGTTCCATGATGATAACTGATATTTCATAAGGTTAGTCCAAGAAGTAACCACCTTGCTTGTGGTTAAAGTGGTGATGTCTCTCTTACGACCCTTTTCTGCACACATGTTCAGAATCATCATAATGCCATTCGTCTTTGAATGCACTCTGTGGGGCAACTTAGTCAAAGGCAGAGGTGGGAAAACTGGAGGCCTGGAGAGTTACATTTGGGGCTCAGGCTTAACGTCCGCCACTCCTGACCTGCTAATTTAGTTCAGCACCACACAAGCAGTATCAGGAATATGATCTTGTCCTTCCCACATGCAAACACGAAACCCTGTCCACTTAACCAAACTGCCACCAAAAAGCCCGTATCTCTTTTAACTTTCCCGTTGCGCCTAAGTGATACCAAGAGGGAAGTTTCCTTTTAGATGCTGGGAGGTCAACACACTTACATTTCCAGATGTAAATTTGGGATTTGATTTGCCTCCAGCAGCTTCAGTGCTGAACTTCGAGCAGCAATTGGCATACAAAAACGCTTGAGTTTCTTCCAGAACGCAGCTGGCAAACTTAAGGGTTATATTCCCTCTTCCTTATTATTTGCCCTCATACACTGCTGTTGCATCTGCAAGCTCGCTGCACACTTCTTGTAATGAATTCACATTTATGGAATGATTTAGACCTGTTCGTGTTGCCAGTGACATATTATATTTAATATTGACTTATTAAGTATTTGCCTGTGTGTGGCTGCCCTGCTAGTACCTGTTCCTGCAGGGTGTTATTGAGGAAGTAGATACTGACATGTTTATGTCTTTTCCTTGCTGGCCCTGGCACAGATTATACAGCTGTGGAATTTACTGCCGCTATTAAATGCTGCGTTTTTTTCAAAAGGAAATTGGTGGTGGCTGCCTAACGACTAGCTCAATCTTTTTTTAAATACAAAATTATGTGGTTTCTTCCCTTTTCTTTCCTAGAGTTTTGAGGGTTTTACTGATCCTTTAAAAAATGCACACACAAGTGTGCATGCACACACAAAAATTATGCTTACCACCTAAAGGCTTGGCTTTGTCATAGGTATCTGGCAATCTGAGAATGTTTATTGAATCTTTGATTTAACTAATGAGTAAACATTGCAATCAAAGAGAAAGGAGCCCAAACAACAGGGTTTCAGTTTCTGGTTGTGCCACACAGTGAGGTTATGTAGGCTAATCCCATTGTCTGTCTGAATTTCCTCAAGCTGTGGCAACTTCAAACACACACAAATGCTAAAAAGATCTGTGAGCTTCAAAACGAGACATAAGTTCTATAACAGGAATGGGGAGTATGTGGCATTCCAAATGGACCACAGTTCCCATCATCCCTGACCTATCAGTTTAGGGCTGATAGGAGTTGGAGTCCAACAATATCTGGAGGACACAGGGTCTCCACCACTCGTTGTGATTCACTTCAGTGTAAGAATCAAGGACACTATTTAAGAACCCAGAAAAAGCGGCCATTTTGTCCAGGTTTCAAACCATGGGTTATACTATGGGGGGGGTCCATTTTATTGTGAACACATCAGAAAACAGGTCATTGAACCTTGCTATGAGTCTTCTCCCACCGAGAAAACTGTGTGTGTGTGTGTGTGTGTGTGTGTGTGTGTGTGTGTGTCCCATGAAACTAAACTAGCACTCCTAGTAAGCATACATAGCAGATTAGGCATATATCAGATTGTTTCACATGTGTATGCAATGCACTGCATTCTTTACTATTAAATTTATACCTCATACTCCAAAGGAGCCCACAGGCAGCAATTTGTGGCACAATGTATTTCTGTTTCTGCCTTAATTCCCCCTGTGTATGAAGTTTGTTGGTTCTGTTCACGACCAAAATACTGCGCAAGCCAGTTGAAACCTTAAAAGCATTTTCCTTTCGAACAGGTTGCTAGAAGAGCTACTGAATATATTCAAGAGTAGCATGCAGCTGCAGCTCACCTGCTTTCAAGCTTCTTCTTCCACAATGGTGAAGACATAAGGCGACTCTGAAATGTAATAGCGTTAGGAAAAGGAACCAGTATCAGCCCCGATAACTGCTTTTTCTTCTCTATGTGCTACTGTATTTTAGTTGCCGACAAGTAACTATGTTGGTCCATTTGTGTGAATTGTGTCTCTTGAATCCAAACTCCAGAGGTTAAAAAGATTTGCCAGCCTTTATTGCCAGAAGGAATGCCTAACAGAAGCTTTCGTAGTTGGGGGTTTGTCTTGAAAATATGCCAATTGCAATTTTCTATATGGTAATTTACCACAGCACATGTGTTTGGCCAGCCAGTTATCCTATCAAACAATGAGAATTTTCCTGCTTCCCCGTGTTTCTAATTAACTACAGAAATGTGGTAAAATTCTCCAGTTTATTGACTTACCAGGTGGCGACATGCAGATTGTGGTTGTCATCTATATTCACCAACAGACCTCTCGGTTTTACTTACCCTGTTTGCCAGCTTTGTAATGATCTGTTTCAACCAGAGAACATGCTGCAACTTTTATGTCAGCCAATGATCAAACGGCTTTATTATCCAGGAGTTGGAAGACAAAGAATGTACTGAAATGTTGCTGTCTAATAAATATAAGCGTGTACTCGTGATTGAATGTGTGTTAAAGTTAGATGGCGGGAATAAAACACACGGACACTCACATAGACACTTATTTTTCCGAAGTTAAAAATATGGACGAAACGCCAGAGGCTCAGTAGGGAGGTTACACATCTTCCACAAACTACAGCGTTGCTTTCAGGCCTGGATGGTGCCGAACCATTTGCCAGAACCCACCGGGTTGGGGAAGCTGCTAGCCTCTCCCTCACACTTAATTCATGAGCAGTGGTGGCTCTATAATGGGTTAGGGCACTGGGCCTTTGCTTGGTTTCCCCAGTCAGTTACTAAACCCATTCTGGAGAGTTAGGCACCATTTTGCATGAGTCAGGCTTACCAGGCAGCAGAGACCATGGAGCTGTAACTGGATAGGAGAGCGAAGCAGTAAGGGTGTACCTAGTTTTTGACACATGGCTTCTCCATTTTTGGCTCTCGCTTTTTTGTTAAATAAACCATGACACAGTGTAGTATGTCGTGTTGTTGTTCATCTGAGATTGTATTTACCTAATTTCAAGACCTTCTAAGCCAGGCATAGGCAAACTTGGCCCTCCAGATGTTTTGGGACTACAACTCCCATCATCCCTAGCTAACAGGACCAGTGGTCAGGGATGATGGGAATTGTAATCTCAAAACATCTCGGAGGGCCGAGTTTGCCTATGCCTGATTCTAAGCAGTAGGTGATTGTTACCATATTGGCCTGAATATAAGCTGCACCCGCAAATAAGCCGGCGGCTCAAGGGAGGTTTGGGAGCCACGGTCATGACGGGCGCCGTTGTCCCGTATCCCCAACGGCTCTTGTGTTGTAAGTTCGCACATATAAACAGCACTTTAACTTTTCACAGTAGGAATTGGGTGGAGGGGGAGTGCAGCTTATTTTCAGGCCAATACGGTATGTAAAATCATGAACTTCAAAGAAGTTGTTGTGGCGCTCGCACAGGGTCACCGGACGTTTCACCGTCTATTGATCCCTGTGCCACCACCATCCAGACCCTACCTGGTACAATGCTGAGTCCAGTCAGGGTTAAATTGGAACATAAACTTCTGTTTATTTATTGCAGTTTAACAAGCGTGTGGTTTCATAAGCGGTATCGGTCAATTACAATCATGGGGTGCCTATCCAGACCTATAACTTCTGCTACCTGCTCTCACTCACTAAACCACCTCTCAGAGATTTACTTGTCTTCCTAGCCCCTAACTGTTTCTGACTCAGCTTATTTCGCTACAAGAACTCAACCTACCAAGGACTCTATCCCAATTCACTCCCACTCCAACCAACCACCCAACTCCCAATAAACTTCCCCCTTTCGCCCCTCCCAGAGCTGGTTTTATAGTCCCTCTGACTCCACCCCCTGGGTTCTGATTGGGTAACCTGTTTAACTATTTCACCTCCAACACTCTCCTATGTTAACATCACAGGTGTACTTTCTTTTCCCCATAACTGTATCTTGCATTTCTGCCCACCATCCAGAATGAGAAACGGAGAAGGCAGCTGCTTCCTCTTCTCTCTCATTACCTACACCACCCCTGGCGTAAAGTTCTGCAGGTGTGTCAGGGGAACAAAGGGCTTTGGATCTGGTGGATCGTGTCCCTAACACATCCAGTCCTCTCCTCCCCTGCCCCAGAACATCTACACCAACAGTCCTCTCCAGAAAGGTAAGTGTCAAGTCCCACAAGCAGAGCTCCCTCTCTGGCATAAGAGCAGCAACACTTGCACTACTTCCTGAAGTGCTTCCGCTGGCTGGCTGGGTTGGGGAGGCTCATAGCTTGAAGCCAAGAAAATCCCCAACACCTCTTCCCCACAATGATAGTTTATTGGCAACAGTTATATTGTAGGATAAGGGTGCCCTACATGCAGATTCACAACAACAAAAGCCTGTCGGTTACTGGCAGCCTTGTTGATGGGAAATAACGTAACAGTGCACCCGAAAGACTGAAAAGAACTCCAATTTTACTCATCTTTTTGAATGCTATGATTCACAGTCCTGGAAAAGGTCCTTGAGATCATTAAGTCCATCTTCTGCCCTAAAACAGGATCCTGCACACACGACTCCTGTATTAAGCATGATTGCTCTCATCCTGCCGTCTCACAACATGGATTTTCTCCTAGTTTTATTAACATTGGAGATGATTAAACGCATGTTAGGTCAGAGTCATACTGTAAGTGAAGTCCTGAATATTAAGTACGAAAAAGTGACAGAATCATTCAATCCTTTTCTGTGGATTTGTTTGATTGTGTCCTGCAAACAAAACTATAAATAGTTCACACATTCCTTTTATGTGCTTTTAACAGTAAGACCAGAAATACTGCCTCTATTAGTCTTTTCTTACCCCAATCCTAAAATGTAGCTATCTAATTCCTCCTCTATTCCCAAATTTCAAAAGCAAGTTATGAGAGAGATAGTTTCTGGAGTACTTTAGAGTCTGCCATTTTTCAAAAAAGGGCTAATAATGGATTTGTTGCTGACAAACTTGTATGTCACTGCAGAGCTTGAAAAGTTCATTTTTAAAAGGAACTTGTTCAAGTTCAGTGCGTCCAAAGAAGAACTAATTCCAGTTCATTTTTGTCCGTTTACAAAACAAACAAGTTTGTTCAGTTCAAGTTCAACCTTTTGGCAAAAGATTTTCAGCGTTCCAAATACAACAAATTGCCTTTTAGGAGAATAAAATATACTTAAGACAAAGAAAACACCAAAACACACAGGTAAAGGTGAGTTTATTTTTCCTCACAATTGTTATATTTTAGCTTCAAGACCCAAATCCAAGTCAAAAGCATAACAAACACCCGTAAGGGAATGAAGTGGAAGATGAATTAGAAATTGTTCTGCACCCAAGTGATTTTAATTCAAGTTCCATTCACCTGGCAATTGTGGAATCTACTTTCAGGGGTAGTTTTGAAGTTTTTCAATGGATCCAGTGAACCTTGTTAAACTGAACTCAGTCATTCCATGCACAGGTGGGGAACCTGTAGCCCTCCAGATGTTGGCCTAACAGCTCCTATAATTCTTGACCATTGACCATGCTGGTTGAGGCTGATAGGAGTTGGAATTCAACAACATCTGGAGAGCCACAGGTTCCCCATCCCTAATATATGTCAAGATGTGCACCAACACAAATCATAAAACACAACAAATGTTTTAATTGGTTCAGAAGAATGTAATTAATTCACAAAATATATGCTGTACACTTATCAGCAAGAATGTAGTCAGTTCTTTAATTACCGTATTTTGTTCGCTCCATAAGGCGCACCTGACCATAAGGCGCACCTAGTTTTTAGAGGGGGAATTCAAGAAATTTGATTCATGAAAGATGTGGCTATCAATGCCTACTGGTTCTGATGACTATATTCTACTTCTAGTTACTGCGTAATAAAATGGGAGAGGATTTGTGGTCTTTATGATTTTTGCTTGTTAGACATCTGGTTGGCCACTATAGAAAACACAATGCTGGCTTGAATAGCCCTCTAATTTTCATCTTCCATTCTATTTTCATCTTCTATTTCTACTTCATTGAATTCTGGGCATTATCATTTTCTGGGACCTCAGTGGTTTGTCTAAACTGGAATATCTATGATACCGTGGCCTAGTCTGTGATGATAAACTAAGTTTAGAACCCTTTTGGAGTTTACGTGAAGCATATTTTTAAAAAGGTTACGGAGGTCACTTGCCTTTTACCTGAACTCCTACAAAAACAAGCAAGAGTTGCAGAATGACTCCTTAGGGTTCTTCCCCTTTGTGGGGGAGAAGGTGTGTTGTTCAGCAGCCAATTGTGAACAAAAAAATCCTAGTTTAGGCCAATAATAATGGAGAGTGATCACAAAGAGGCTGGATTGTAGGCAGCTAGAGACATGAACTCTGTATTTCTCTGGCTCTCAAACAGCTGGTTTATAGGAATATTAATCATATTTTGCTGTGTGTTTTCAGTGTGGGCTTTTACATTAAAGCAAACCACGTGACACATTGCATAAGGGGATATTTAGAAAAATGTCATTCTTGATCTGGCAATCTATGCAAGAGAATATGCGGTTAAAAAAAATGAATAACACAGCAGAAGGTGTCTTCTTCAGGCACATCTGGAGTAATATTGATGGTGAGACTTTGCATCAGTTTCTGTGCGTTGCATTATCAATATGTAATGCGAGAAAGGTTATGGAGTCCAAAACCTAATAAAACGCTCCTCAACTGCGTGAAAGATCCTTGCCGTGTGATTTGTAAACTCTTGTAACCTTTAGCCATTAGATGATTAAGTGGATTGTCCCTAGGAGCCCTCAAGAGTTTGCAGATAAGAAGCCTCCTCAGAGCATTTCTATGAAACCTAGATCAGAATTAGAAGGAGTCATTCCAGGAAACTGGTAATTTATTTATTTTTAAGTCATAAACACTTCCAGTACATTTGGTAGACATATTTAAAGAAGGAAATTCACGTCCCATTTGACACTGAGAGTGAATGTTATTTCCCTGTTAACTGGATGGTGTGCCTGATTATTGACATGTCCATCAGCCGAGCCCTTCACACGTGAAGGAAACCCAAAAGTTACGTGCCACTTTTTCAGCACTTGATGGCCAAGAGATCTAGGCTGCGTTTCACATAAAGCAGGTATACTCTACCCATGTGAAGTATGATGGGTGGGGAACATTTTGCAGCTCTGAGGGCCACACCGCCTCATGGGGGGACTAGTAACAGACTCATGGCAGATGTGTCTCCAATCATTGTATGATAGAGTACATTTCAGGTTCACAAAAGCCAGCGGTTTCTACATGCCACTGTCATGGACTGGTTGGACGCAGAGGAATGGTGGGAGCAACCAGTTGGGGAACACCTAAGGGAAGAAAGCTCTGAACCCAGGTATTGGTGGTGGGATGAATGGTCAGAGGGAAAAGCCTGGGAGGAGGAGGTGTTGGAAGCTGAGGAGGTAACAGGATTTAGTGAGTAGGGAGAGTCTGTGCCAGATGTCCAGAAGCAGGAGGGGAGGGAGGCCAAGAGGCAGAGATGAATCAGGCTGGTGAAGAAGCCAGGATGTCTCCCTTCCTACTGCGACAAGCTCTTCTCCTGCCTGGTCTCCCAAGACCTAAAGAGGTATGAAGAGGGAGGAACAGAGACAAGTGTATCAGCACAGTCTCCGATTGCTTGGGAAGGATCCAGGAGAGGAGGCTTAGGCAGCCGCGGGAAGGCAGGGGCATTTAGTCTCCACAACTGCCTCATAGGGGCAAGATCTACCATGAAAAGATGCTGGCTCCTTGGGCCTGCACTCCTGAGCAGACCTTGTTTCTTCTAATAAAGAGTTAACTTCATTTACTCAGTGTGATTTATTGCAGGCCCACTCCTGACTCCCACACATTCATCTGTCTCCATCCAGGCAACCAACAGGCTTCCTCAGAGTTCAAGGATGCAAGCCAGTCAGGCAAAAGCACTCAAGGAGGGTATGGAGGAGCACCACTGAGGGGTGTAGCTTAAGGAGAGGCCTGGAGGCCAGATGGGGAGGCTTCAAACGCCACATTTGCCCCCAGACTGGAGGTTCCTCATTCCTGGTGTGTGCACTGTGAGGGCTAACCTTGTTCTAAGCCCCATATCCCAAGGTATACACATAATGAAGATTCTTGCAGAAGTCTAGTTTTCTTTGGGTTATTGAAAGACCACAGTCTTCCTCTGATAACCAGACTTCCCACTGCGGACTCACAGTAACATGGCAGTATGGTCTATCTAACTAAGCTGCTTGCTGCTTATCACTCAGGTTTCCTATTATAAAGCCTTCACCACAATTGTGTAGCAAAGCTTTGAGGAAATCTAGGTCTTGGTTTTGAGCAGTGCTTTTTTTTCTAGAAAAATAGGTTCTGGTACTCACCATAAAGTTATTACAGTAAGTGCCACACTTTTTAGCAACTAAAAAAAGAGGGGCCATTACTGCGTATCCTTGAGCACACCCTGGAGAAAAAGAAAACTAGTTTCGAGACTTAAAAACCTGTTGCTGAAATAAGAGAAGGGAAAGTGGCTGTGGGTTCTCCCAGGGGGGAAGAGAAGAGGATTTGGTGAGAAGAGATATTTCAGTGGTTTGGTGGATGATTAACTTTTGATCTCTGCTCTCTTATAAAAGGGAAACCCTTCTCCCATGAATGTACTGTTTTCATGAACCAAGTCGCTTAATTTTGACCAGCGAACAGATGCTGTTCTTGTAGCAGTAATGGTATCGTTGCATAATTCGGGTGCAAATAACCATTGTACACCAACAGATTCTCCCTCTATTGCATGGTTGGTTTATAGCTGGCTTATGCAATCAGCAGAAGGCAGTAGTAATGCCTGCCCTAGACGATATAATTTCTGACTGCAGGTACTTTATTTATTTATTTATTTATTTACTTACTTACTTACTTACTTACAACTATTTCATTAAAAACAACAACAAAAAAATAAAACCATACTGTAGAAAACAAGTTAAAAACTGACATCAATTAACCATTGTGGAAAGATGTATTCTTAATTGCCTGCATTAAAAAACACACACACACATATTCAGCGGGCATTGAAAAAGTCAAAACGGAAGGCACCTGCTGGATCTGTTAGCAGAGTATTCTACAGGACTGGGCCAGTGACACTTAAGGCTCAATTCCTTGTTGTCATCAGTCAGTAGAGCAACTCAAGGTTGTGGGTTTGAGCCCCCACATTGGGAGCTATAGCACCACAGTACCAATACAGCCCAGTTTAGGGTGCTTCCTGGAGCATCTCCCAGAAGTTTCCGGGTTTGGGTGGGGAGTTCAGGTGGGCCTGGACTCAAGAATCTGTTGTGACAATCCGTGCAAAGTTGGGTGTCTGGGTACAGAGACATGAGGAATAACGAAACTCAGACAAATCTAGCAAATGAATGACCTTTTATCTACAGTGGAAAAATTAACATCCTCAGTCAAGGACCACAGAACTTGAGTAACGGGGTAGTCAGACCTGTGTCATCTAATACCTGGTTGGTTTAAGCTGCTGCTTCAGCCACTGACTTGCAAGCTGCATTTGATATTTTATTTCACCTCCTGTTGGCACCCATTTCCAGGAGACAATACGTTGGTTTCATTTATCAGTAGTTTCATGATGCTTGCTTTTCCCTGAGTCTAGAAACCGAGAGCATCAGTTCAGTCCTAGATGGGCAAACTCTCATGTCCTAAGACTGTGAGAAGAAATCATCTCCTGCAGCCTTCCCTCTCTATTAGCCTATGAAATTGGGTGTAGAGAACATGGTGATCTCAGCTAGACTTGCGAAGGGAGTCAACCAACCTTTGTTACATGCTCACCTAAAATGTCACATTTTGAAATGTCACCCCTTTCCCTGTAGTTTCGTGGCATCCTAATGACCAGATAGTACAACCACCTGGGTGAAAGGCCAGGACTATCCACATAGTGGCTGCCTACACCGACAATTCAGACCACAGGCAGAGAGCAAGTTTTTGTAGGAGATTCCTGTGCAGCAGATGACTAAAGTAAGAGAGCCAAGCCATACTGTGGAGCAGGAAGAAAGAAAAATTATTTCATTCATTTCACTTGTGATTTGTGTACCACCTTTCTATATTGCTTTACACAAGTTAGTTTACAGCAACAAAATATACAACGAAAGACCCACATAAAAATGTAACTTTAGAATGAATGACTTATATCCAACAAAGTAATATTCAATAATCTATTGGTATATAATAGTACACAATGAAATTAACTCTCAAAACATGAGCAAGTACAGTGGTACCTCAGGTTAAGTACTTAATTCGTTCCGGAGGTCCGTACTTAACCTGAAACTGTTCTTAACCTGAAGCACCACTTTAGCTAATGGGGCCTGCTGCTGCTGCCGCGCCGCCGGAGCACGATTTCTGTTCTCATCCTGAAGCAAAGTTCTTAACCTGAAGCACTATTTCTGGGTTAGCAGAGTCTGTAACCTGAAGTGTATGTAACCCGAGGTACCACTGTAATAATTAAACTCACTCTTAGCACTTACAGTCAATATCTACTAAACTATGATCAATAAGAATAACTGCAAGTCACAATGCATAAAATACCACAATACACACAAAACCATGTAAAAGGATCAAATTGAGAAAGAAAGAGACACAACTTTGGGGGGGGGGGGATTTTTTAAAGCCCTGAAATGGGTTCATGTTTTTTGATCCTTTTGCAGGACTGAATTTTCAAAAGATGAGAGTTGGGCTAAGATCTGGGAGGATCTAGTCTCCACACAAGCATGAAGCTCCCTGGGTTAGCTGGGGCCACTCGCTGTCTATCAGCCTATTCTACCTCACAGGTTTTCTGGGAGAATAAAAGGGGGGAAATCAGGTGTGTGGGATATAAATGAAATAAATAAAACAACAATGAGGCTTAGCCAAATTCATGGAGGATAAAGCTCTCAATGGCCACTGGGATGGAGTGGGTGGAGCAAGAGACCCTTCATTGCAGGGTCATGGGTTTGAGCCCCACGTTGGGCAAAAGATTCCTGAATTGCAGGGAGTTGGACCCCTTCCAACTCTACAATTCTGTGATTTTTAGCTCTAAGATAATCTTGCTGACTATATGCTTGCCCAAGAAACAGAGGCAGCACGCCAGAGGATGCCAGTTGCTGGCCAACAGCAGGAGAGTGCTTTTGGCCTTGTGTCTTCCATGTGGGCTTCCCAAGATGACTGGATGGTGGACTAGGCAGGCCTGTGGTCTGAGCTTTGCTACTCAGTTCAAAAACAATTAATTGTACTCTTACAAGTACTCTAGATTCTTCATCAGCAATTAATTTAGCTATTGATAAAATTTGCATCCCATCTCTTGCCCTCGAGGCAATTTACAATAATAAAAGACAATTGTAAACAACCACCAGCAAGATTAAAAACAAAAAAAGGCCAAAACAGCTTAAATGACAAAGCTGAAGCTACATCAGAAGAATCTAAAAAATTGCAAGGGGGGGACGACAGGAAAGGTGTCACCTACCACCCCAAAGGTAACAAAGATGGCAGTAAGCAAATATGACTGGGTAAAAAAAAAAAAGGTAAAGGACCCCTGGGCAGTTAAGTCCAGTCAAAGGCGACTATGGGGTTGCTGCACTCATCTCACTGTCAGGCCGAGGGAGCCGGCGTTTCTCCACAGACAGCTTTCTGGGTCATGTGGCCAGCATGACTAAACCGCTTCTGGCACAACTGTGAAGGAAACCAGAGCGCACGGAAACACCGTTTACCTTCCTGCCTCAGCAGTACCTATTTATCTGCTTGCACTGGCATGCTTTCGAACTGCTAGGTTGGCAGGAGCTGGGACAGAGCAACGGGAGCTCACCCCATCATGGGGATTCTAACTGATGACCTTCCGATCAGCAAGCCCAAGAGGCTCTGTGGTTTAGACCACAGTGCCACCCACGTCCCTATGTCTGAATAGAGAGCCCCATAAATTGCTTAGGAATTTTTAGACTATATGAAGTGGTTTATTAATGTTTTTATTTAAGAAGTCAATAATTCAGATTCCACCGCAGAAACAGTCCTCCCTCCAGTAGCCACCCACCTGACCTTAAAAAAGGCAGGGGAGCATGATGGGCAGGTTCCTGTAGAGAGAACGTAGTCTGTGCTATCTAATTACCTTGTAAGAGAACATTATGCTGACATTTGCCCCCTCTTTTCCTCCCCCTTTTTCTTCCTTTTGCACGCCATGAAATGTTGTCTGCAGCAAAATTATCATGGGAATACCCCCCAGAAGCCACCAGGGCTTTGGCTGTGAGAAACATTACTGCAAAGTCTGTCACCAAAATCACCATAGTTGGCAATCTATTCCACAAATATATATTCATATATTGAGGTTGAAAACCTGTACTCATTTACATGGGAGTAAGCTCCATTGAGAGACACAGGTGGCACTGTGGGTTAAACCACAGAGCCTAGGGCTTGACGATCACAAGGTCGGCAGTTCGAATCCCCGTGATGGGGTGAGCTCCCGTTGCTCAATCCCTGCTCCTGCCCACCTAGCAGTTCAAAAGCACGTCAAAGTGCAAGTAGATAAATAGGTACCACTCCAGCGGGAAGGTAAACGATGTTTCCGTGTGCTGCTCTGGTTCGCCAGAAGCGGCTTGGTCATGCTGCCCACATGACCTGGAAGCTGTACGCTGGCTCCCTCAGCCAGTAAAGTGAGATGAGCGCCGCAACCCCAGAGTCGTCCGCGACTGGAGCTAATGGTCAGGGGTCCCTTTACCTTTAAGCTCCATTGAACTGAATAGGAGTAAGAGAATATGAGTAACAGAGAAAAAGACAGAGTGGAGGGTAGCTAATAAAGAACGTGACATCTCTGGTCCTCGCTTTCTTTATAATAGCATGAATAATACTAATTAGACACAGAGATAAGATGCTATCAGACTTTCATATCATTCTATGCCGCATTAGACATGTATAGGTTCTCTGGAAGTGACGTAATTCATTTGCTCATTTCTTACAGAGAATCCTGGTGACGTCACTGCCAAAGCACTGAGTTCAATAGTTTAAGTACATCTGGTGAGCAAAAATAAAATCATTCACCTTCTGCTAAAATAATAATAAATTATTATTTGTATGCCGGCCATCTGACTGGTTGCCCCAGCCCCTCTGGGCAGCTCCCAACAGAATCTTAAAAACATCAAACATTAAAAACTTCCTGAAAAAGGGATGCCTTCAGGTAGTAGTAGTAGTAGTAATGATGATGATGATGATGATGATGATGATGATATATTTATACCCCGCCCATCTGGCTGTTTCCCCAGCCACTCTGGGCGGCTTCCAACAAAATATTAAAAATACAATAAAACATTAAAAACTTCCCTAAATAGGGTTGCCTTCAGATGTCTTCTAAAACTCAGATAGTTCTTTATTTCCTGGAAATAAAAATCTGATGGGGGGGCGTTCCACAGAGTGGCCACAACTACCAAAATGGAGAGGCATTTCTAATATTCTCAAAATTCAAAATGGCATCCGAAAGACTAAGTAGTTGGGAGTACTTGCAAACAATGTAGTAACTTGGCTTCTACCCCTTGTACACAGGGGTGGCTATTCTTCCTGACAGATGCTTCTTCTCCAATGCATGCTTCCTTTGCCTGTGGATTGGGGCTAATACCGATAAATAAACACTTAAAGGGGGCCTCACAAGTTATTTTGATGCACTGGGTGGGGTAATTTCTCAACAGGGCCATTCTGTACATGAAGAGGACTGAGGCAACTGCCTCAGGAGCAGAGGCATTGTGTGGAGGGCCAGGAAGGCATGACCCGGGTGCAAATTTCTGAGGCATCCCAGGACAGACTCCTTCACTGAAGCTGGAGCTGCAGGGAGGCAAGCTGCATTTGGCCCAGGCCTTCAGGACTGGGGCAGCAGTGGCACCTCCTTCTTCTCATGGCCAGTGAAGGGAAGCCTGCACACTGAGAGGAAGGGAGTGGGAGGGCAGCAGCAGCACCCACCGAGGATGGAGGAAGGAAGTGGAAGGCGGAAAAACGCTGCTGGAGCTATGTGCATTGCCTAAAGCACCTTGCCAGAAGGACAGGAGGGCAAGGCGACACACCTGGCTTCGCATTTCTCTGGCTTATGTCTGCTTCCAGGTCAGGGCTAGTTTTCAAGGAGAGACTGTCTTGATTAGATGTGGGCCTGTGAAAGGACTGACCACTGCCCAGTCCACCAGAGGGGGGCAACACTTGTTCCGTCCCGGAAGCCAGCAACCCATGCTACACCACTGCCCAGGAAGCAGAATCCAAGGGAAGTAGTGGTGGTTGCTTCTGGGTTCCCCAAGAGCCCTGCGAGATCTCGTAGAGGCCTCTCACGTCCTAGTGAGGCATTCTACCTCGTTCACTGGGGTCTCAGGAATCTCGTGCGAGGCCTCTGGATGTGTCCGCAAGACGCTGTCATGGGGCTGTTGCAAGATCTTGCCAGAAGCCACTGGCCAACCCCCTCAGGCAGAGAGACAGGACAAAGTCACTCAAATGTCACTCTCTTCATTTGTTTTCATTTTTATTTCGTCTTGATGCCTTAATCTGGATGCTTGGGTATCGGTGGAAGTTTCGTTTGCAGAGGGAAGAAAAAGACTTGATTGCAACAGAAACATTATATCTGAGAGACAACAACAGCTATCCGAGGGGAAAGGTGACACCAAATGAAAATGAACTGACAAGAGGGTTTTCCTTGATTGTAAACTCCCCACTTCTGCTTTAAAAGACAAGCTATCTATGGAGGTTTTGACGTGAAAAGAAGAAATCCACAGAAAATGTACCTCAACATTATTAAAATTGTATGTAGGCTTTCCTCATGTGCTGAAGATTAAAGGGTGAAATGTGGAATGAGCAAGTTACACCAGAGTATCTTCAGCTGAGCTGGGATTGAGCCAGGAATCCTAAACTGCTCAACCCAACAGATATTGCCATAGGAATGCCCCCTTCGTCTCTATTTTTTTTTTTAATATGCAGTGCTTTCCCCCAGGGGGTACTCAAGGGTACATAGAACTGGCACATCTTTTTGTTGTTGATAAAAAGTGTGGCACTTACTGTAACAACTTCATGGTGAGTACTGGCACCTATTTTTTTAGGGAAAAAACTAACACTGTTTGTTTTGTGGTTGGTGTTTTTAAGAAAATGCTTAGGTCATTGGACCTATCAGGAATCTCTCTCTCTGGTGTTGTTTGTTTGTTCATCTGGAGTATCGGCTTTGTCTCCTCCCTTGGGAAAAAACCCTCTGTGGATACCCATGTTTGTGGGTGGGGAATCGGGGATATGATCTTTCAGCCTTCCTTTTGTCGAAACGTGTGAAAGCCAAACCAGTAAGACTTTCTTTCTATGTGTTAAAAGACCATATGTTATTCTTTGGATTGGGGTGAACCGCCTTCGTTGCAACCTCAAAGGAAGATCAAGGCAACTATTCCATTCGCTCTGCAAATTATTTAGCAGCTCTGTAAAGCTAAAGCTAAAGGGACCCCTGACCATTAGGTCCAGTCGTGACTGACTCTGGGATTGCTGCGCTCATCTCGCTTTATTGGCCAAGGGAGCCGGCATACAGCTTCTGGGTCATGTGGCCAGCATGCCTAAGCCGCTTCTGGCGAACCAGAGCAACACACGGATATGCCGTTTACCTTCCCACCAGAGTGGTACCTATTTATCTACTTGCACTTTGACGTGCTTTTGAACTGCTAGGTTGGCAGGAGCAGGGACCGAACAACAGGAGCTCACCCCATCGCAGGGATTCGAACCGCCGACCTTCTGATTGGCAAACCCAAGAGGCTCTGGTTTAGACCACAGTGCCACCCGCATCCCTAGCAGCTCTGTAGGAACTGCTTAAAAATGATTTTGCACACACACACCCCAGTAGAACTGGATCCCATCATCATAATTTCACCTCTGGTCCCACAACTTGTATAATCTGTGTTACAGTTAGACATACTGCATACTGTGATTTTTAGGTTTCTTTCAAATCCACAGGACTTTCAGTGGGTGGGGGGAATTGTGACCCATGATCAAGTTCTCAACAAAGCATGAAAAGGAGAAACGTAAACTGATGTACAAGGAGGAGGAGAAATTTAAACCTGGTTCCTGAGAGTTTACACTGGAAATGGGAAAACACTTAAGGGATAATGCCTTCCACATGGTGATAGCCACTATAATTAAGTTATTTTAAGTTCTCATCTTTGCCTTCTAAAACAAAGTGACAAGCTGTTGATGGCAAGGTATAGATAAACATCAGTTTCCTTACAGAAGTGGGGTTTTTTAATTTTTTAAAAAATGCTGCTGTTATCCTCACTGTTCTTACTGGTTTGACTTTTCCCTTTATGTTCTGCATAAGGAACACATGCATTTTATAGATGAATAAGCTATGCAGCTTGAGAGTGAAGCCCTTTGCTTTTAACACAGCTCTCAGAGAAATCAATGAGATGGAGGAAAATTGAGCCGATTGGTTTCTCATTCAAAAAGGAAGTTGATATTTACCGTAGCTACAGGCCGCCGTCAATCTAACTAGTAATCTGTGGGCGGTGGTTTTCTTTTCCTGAAAGCTGTTTTATGAGGTGTTTCCCCACCTCCATGCCAGTGACAAATGCTGATGTAAACAGCATAGATCTGCCACTTTGAAAGGCCACTGAATCCTCTGTTCTTTCCATAAATCGGTCGAAACATAGGGGCTCATAACCTAAAGCCCCTGCAGGAGCTACAACATACCAGTCAAAGCTAAAAACTTTAAATTCCATATATTTCAATGGGAGAATTAAATACCTACTTAATATTCTCCCATTGAAATCAAACTTTGGCTGGGCAGTGTCTGAGGTTTTCAGCAATAGACCCATCACAGATCGATTGGACACATCCCAGAATTGGACACAGTATTCCAGGTGTGGTCTGATCAAGGGAAGGGACACTCTATTCTGTCTTGGTCAGACCACACCTGGAATACTGTGTCCAATTCTGGGCACCACAATTGAGGAAGGATGTTGACAAGCTGGAATGTATGCAGAGGAGGGCAACTAAGGTGATCAAGGGTCTGGAAACCAAGCCTTATGAGGAACAGTTGAAGGAGCTGGGTAATGTTTAGCCTGGAAAAGAGGACACTGAGAGGAGATATGATAGCCATCTTCAGACATCTCAAAGGCTGTCATATGGAAGAGGGAGCAAGATTTTCTCCTGCTCTTGTGGGTAGGACTTGAACCAATGGCTTCAAGTTACAAGAAAGGAGATTCCGAATAAACATCAGGAAGAGCTTTCTGGCAGTAAGAGCTGTTCAACAGCGGAATGGTCTCCGTTGGGAGGTTGTGGACTCTCCTTTCTTGGAGGTTTCTCAGTGGAGGTCGGCTGGCCATCTGCCATGGATGCTTTACCTGAGATTCCTGCATTGCAGTGGGTTCGATGAGATGAGCCTTTGGGTCCCTTCCAACTCTACAATTCTGTTTTATGCATGTTTTCTCAGAAGTAAGCCCCTGTTATCTTTAATGGAGCTTATCCCCAGGTAACTGTACATAGGTTTGAAGACTTACAGTGCAATCCCATACATTTACGACAAAGCCCTATTGAATTACCTAGATGATGCAGAGTCCAAGAGAAGTGTATATGATTGCTATGGGGTGGGAGTGTGTGTATATTAAACAATTTTGGAGTGATATTCAAGAGGAACTTTAAAAAATGCTTAAAATATCATGTAAAAAAACAAAACACAGAGGTGTACCTCTTGGGAATTATATCTACTGACATTCCTGCCTCTAGGAAAAAAGTTTTCTTATATGCAACCATTGCGGCCATAATGATTATAGCAAAAAATGGGAAGGGAGAAAAAACTCCCTCGATAAGAGAATGGCAAATAAGATTTTGTGAATATATAGAATCAGCAAGACTTACAGCAGTGGTAAGAGGCCAATTAGACCAAAAACTGATAGAGGAGTGGACTTGTGTGAAGGAATACATCAAAAAACATTGTTCTGGTATTAATATATCAATATGCAATGAATGAAACTTATAGAGTAAAAAAAATAAGAAGAAATGGGTATAAGATGAGATAGCCAAAAATAATATTGATAACACAGTGCAAATAAGAAAAGAAACAAAAGAAGCCACATATAGGTGGAAGGAAGTCAGAATTTATGTCTGTATGTTTAGTTTGTATGTTTGTTTTCTTTTTTGTAATCTAAGTTGAGAGGTGTATGTATCTATGTATAATAAGTGTGTTTAGTGTTCTGGTTTGTGTTTGTAAGTATTGCATTTATCAATAAAAGTAAAAAGAAGAAGAAGAGAGATAAGTGTATATGATTGCATAAAACAATGGAATTTGCCGTCGCAGTATGTAGTAATGACTACCAACATGGATGGGTTTAGACCAGGGGTCTGCAACCCATGGCTCCGGAGCCACATGTGGCTCTTTTACACCTTTGTCGCGGCTCCGGGGCGGATACTAGCGAGGGGAGGAGGCGCATTGTGTGCCCCGACACTCCCCACTGTGGCGGGCGCTGTACTGGCTGTGACGTCGCATGGGGGTGGTGCGTGCGTTAGTCACGCACCATCCCGACATCACCTTCCCGCCCGCTGTCAGATCGCGGCTCCGGAGATATATTTGTTTTAAATGTCACAATGGTTTTGCGGCTCCCATTTTTTTTCCCTTCGGAAACGGGTCCAAGTGGCTCTTTTTGTCTTAAAGGTTGCAGACCCCTGGTTTAGACAAATTCATGGAGGGTAAGGCTAGGCTACTAGCTGTGATGGTTGTGTAACTACCTCTAGTAGCAGAGGCAATATGCCTCTGAACCCCAGTTGCAAGTGGGAAGAATGATGCTTCATTCATACCCTTCATCCATGTCTTAGCTGGTCTCTGGGAGAATTGGATGCTAGATTAGATGGTCTTTCTGTCTTATCTAGCAGGAATCTACTTACATTCTTATGAGCTGCTAAAAGACTTGAGATAAGATATCAACAGCAGGAAGAAAGTAGACCTCAAGAGGATATAATCAGAATTTGAACAGAAACAGGAAGTTGTTCAGAAGGCCCCGCCCCCTTTCAGCCATTGATGTGTTTGAAAGCAACACTGGGAAAGAGACTAAAAAATCATCACTTTATTTTATAATATTACATTTCAAACAATGTCTCAAAAATCCAGCTTGCCTTTTTTCACTATTAATAGTACATTTATAGCTCTGTTCTACTACTAGCCAGTGCCCTTCCACTGTTCGGATTCCAAGATAAAGTTCTCAAACCAAGACACTATTTCCGGTTTTGCAGAGTTTGTAAACCAAATCGTTCTTAAACCGGATTGTTCTTAAACCAAGGTACCACTGTATTCATACCCAACTTGATCCAGTATTTCTATCTGTTCTATTACTACCTTCCTCGGCTGCTCCTGCAGAAACTAGACAAAATAAAAGCTTGAAACTAAATACTCTGAGCACACCTGTGATCCCAAATACTTAAAAGGAAGTTTCGCTTAAGAGCTATGGAAGTTGCTTAAAAAAGAAATGTGGTTGGAAATTGTAAACACTGCACCTCAAAACAATACAGAAGGCATGATCCAACAAAACCCAAATAATTTTGAGATTTAAGCTTTTGCTTAAGGGCAAACTCAACATTGTACAGAAAGGTCTGTTACATCACCCAGACCTCTTTTAATTGGCAATCTGCTTCAAACTGATGAGCAGATTTTGAACTGAGGGTGGGTGAATGGAAACAGAGCTTCTCATCCCTTTTTTGGACATCACTTTTTCTGCTCAAAATTCCTTCTCCCCAGTGGCTTTTCTCCCCAATGTGTTTCACACACAAGCAGGGCACATATGTGGAACAGTGTGGGTAGGGCAGTTGGAAAAGGGTGGTTTTGAACAAAATAGTAAGCAGAAAATGGATTCCTTGGCTCAAAACTGCAGTCTTACAAAGTTCATTTGTATTTAATTACAAACAAATATTGCAGCCCATTGAAATAATACAGGTATCACTTTTCTGGATTCTGGAACACAGCTATTTGCATATATCACATTTGCCAAAGCCATTTCCAACTGTGGTTTCCATACATTTTCCCCAAAAATATTGGCAATCCTAAAACAAATTGCTAACGTTGAGCTTCCTTCCAATGCTAAAAATACCCCATAAGACAAGACACTGCAACAGCTCAATTTGCATAAATGAATCAGTAGGAAAAATCACTCCCTTCTGCCTTGGATATTCAAAACACAATTTGGTTCTTGGTAACCTTTGCAACTCCTTATAGTGAAGACTAGACTGTATACAGAAATATCTTGGAAATCAAAATTACTGTTCTTTCCTCCCATAGCTCAGGTCTGAGTTCTTATGCCTGTAAAAGTCATTTGAAAGATGTACTGGACAGCAAACTGAACGCTACTAGGTCAGTTGGCCATCTTTCCCATTCTTTTCTACTACGGGGGGGGGGGGATTTCACCTTTTTAAAAAGAACCCTCTTAAAAAACAGCAGGAGTGTCCATTCAGTTGAAAGTTGGTTCAGTTCCTTATTTGTAGGAGAAAAAAAACGCACACACAAAATGCTCATGCTATGGAAACCTGTATGCCACCTTAGATAAAAGTGTTCGGATCCAGTCTGAAGTAGTTCACAGCACGCACCAGCGTTTTCCATTTATATATACATTTATTCCATAGTTGCCACTGAAGTGCTTTTTGTACCACTTGGAAATATCTTCCATTCAAATCAATAGGACTGTCCGCCAAGTAATGAATTATGAACCAGTGTGCTATAAACATAGATTTCACACTGCCTTGTATGAGAAAAAGGTGTAGTCATCAAGCCTTTGAAAACTAAACACAACCTGCATTTCATAAGTGGAATTCAGAAATAACATTTATTTATACAACCAACAAAATAAAGGGGAGGGGGCTGCAAGCAAAAAAAAAAGGTCCGTCACACATGAGAGAATGTGCTTGTTCGCTGAATGGATCAACACCACAACTGTATACACCTGAAAAGGACCAAACAGCTATGCAGCGCCTATCAATTTTTCAAGCGGAATAAGATTAATAGTACAGTCATATGCATGTTTACTCAGAGGTAAGTCCCGCAATGTCAATGGACCTTACTCTGTAGTAAGCATGGTAAGGATTGCAGCCTAAATACATCAGGAAAAGATGTGGTCAGGTGATGGGACTAGCTATTTAGGAGAAGAAAATGGATATTATATCCCAGGCATCATGCATCTTTAAGATGTATAAATTCAGGGGGGGGGGTTTAGAACATGGGTCTTCTGCCAATTGTATAAAAATATACAATTTGTCCCTGATTAGAAATTCAAGTAGAACACGTTTTTAATTTTAATACTTCAATGCAGGAAAAAACACACACCTACAAATAGTTTTTAAGGAAGGAAGGGATCTTGATGACTATTTCCTATGATTCATTAGAATATGCTGCTTTGATACTGACATGTCTGATCAAGCAAATAACCAATAACCTGAAATTTCAGTCCTTCCTTTACTTTTAAAATTAAAATAGTGATGGAAATAAAGACAACATGGAGGTAAGGGTGGGAAGTCAAAACATTAAGGAAAATGTGTGTTGAAGTTGATTTGTGTGTTTTTTGTTTTGCTTTTTTGAAATTCAATAAATTTTAATATTAAAAAAGGATATCACTTGTGGTCACATAGTTACTTATGTACCTGGAGCACTTAACTCTGTCCTGAATGAGTGCCAATGTCTGTCAACATTATCACTGAGAAGAAATAATTCTGACAATAAAGTCAATTGTGAATTTGTCCAAAAAACTGTTTTGAGTGCTTAGATGGCTCATATTAAACTATAGTGCGCTTGTGAGTTCACAATCGGTTTGTATATAGATTTACACTGATTCATCTTAAATCCTGTGCAAACATGTGTTTCACTCTTTGGTAATTGTTTTTAAAATGCCTGAGGCTGCAGGACTATACATATGTACCTTGGGAGCAGGTACTACTGAACTCTCAGTAGGCATGTATAGGATTGCACAGCAAATCCAGCAGTTATTGGAACGAAGCTTTGACTGCTCAATAAGCATTAAATGAGCTTTATGAAAATGACATATAATTGCATAAATAACATGGCATGATAATAAAACATTTATCCTAGGAATAATCCTGATGCAGAATGTGCTGCACATGTCTTTTTCAAAAGAGCGACAATATACATTTTTTAAAAACGTGAAAAAATGTCAGAAATTATAGTTCTTAAAAAATCAACAACCATACACCTGTACACTGCAACTTTCTTTAAAGACTATATAGATGTTTTTGAAATAGTATACTTATAAAAATTACAGAATAATTCCATTTCGTTGAATACTGTGCTTTTGAGTACCCCCTTATATCTTAAGTAAGCTGCTGCTTCGGTCTAGGAATTCTTGCCCTGAGATTTCGAATCAAATAAATAATTAAGAGTCTGAAATAAGTTCAAGTCATCTATAAGACACTGCCTCCCTTTAAGAACATGTAAACATAGGAAGTATTTTGTCAGTTTCCACCGCTAACCCCAGTGTTAGAATCTGAGGTACAGCAATCCAAAAAAAGGAGGGAGGAGAGCCATTGTAATATATTTTTAGGCTTGACTACAGCCATTCTTTGAACTTAATTGTTGTTGTTGTTCATTTCCCAGGGGAAATCCAAGCATTTACTTATAACACGTAGCTGTGAACCAACGATTCTTGCATTATGTATAACATCCAACACGATGCTTCAAGGCACCGATTTTCTCATGCTTATTCTGGAACGGAGGAATGGTGCAGAGCTCGATGGTAGTCTTCTGAACTGGTAACTTGTTCTGGTATATCATAGCCTCTTAGAAAAGGTCCGGTGTTTTGCTGTGCAAAGTAGTATAGCTGCCTTGCAAACATGGGCTCAACCTTAACAGATATAGAAAGGTTAATGGGACACATAGCCAGATGGTCTGATTCATTCTTATTGAATATAAATATATTAATCATGAAAAGTCAACGGAGTTCCACATTAGAAAGCATTTCATTTGTGTTCTATCTAGTTCCATCAATTCCAATGGACTTGCTGAAGATACTGAAGTTTATCGGCACATGCTTCTTTCCAGTAGCAATCATATACAGTGGTACCTCAGGTTACATACGCTTCAGTGTCCTTACAGCTAACGCCATTCATCCTCCTTTATTTAGGGCTATTTAGCCTATAATTCACAAAGCTGTTAAGCCAGAACATCAGTGCACCAGTGTCCTAAATGGCTTAATTAGGTTGAGAATCAGGTTGTTAATTGTGCATTCTATTATAAACAATACTAAGAAACATTCAGCAGAAGAATTAGCTGATCAAGATCACATTATTTGACCAAGGTAATCTTGGAGAAATAAGATAATCTATGTTTTGAGCTTCAGCGTAAGTTGTTTCAAAGTACACGTAATACCTGCAATTATCATATGAGTTACAGTGGTACCTCGGGTTACAGACACTTCAGGTTACAGACACTTCAGGTTACAGACTCTGCTAACCCAGAAATAGTACCTTGGGTTAAGAACTTTGCTTCAGGATGAGAACAGAAATCGCACGGCGGCAGCAGCGGGAGGCCCCATTAGCTAAAGTGGTGCTTCAGGTTAAGAACAGTTTCAGGTTAAGAACGGACATCCAGAACGAATTAAGTACTTAACCCAAGGTACCACTGTACACACATACCAGGAACAAGGCCCACAGAAATCAGCAGGACTTGTTTCTAAGAAACAGGCATGGCGCTGTCCAGCATTCTACTACAGTTTCATGTACACAGAAGCCTATACACATGTGCAAGCGCAGGCTTCAGAACATACCAGGTCTGAGATCCTTTAAGTGTCTTGGACTAACATTGACCTGAAACATCTACTGCCTACAGTGAATGACGACAAAAATATATTTTCCCTTGCTGAACATGGTCTTTCTAAAAGTATGGCGCTCCTGCAGAGCCCTGGAGATAGCAAAAACTCCACACAGGCATACAAAGGGAGTGGTAGAGATGTTTGAAATGTTATTCCTCTTCACTATGTGAATTGCCTACTTCATCAGTTGCAATAAGAGCTAAATCTTCCTTACATTATCAACTTTTACAGCTGATTGTTACAGCGGAAATTGTAAAAAAGAGAGAGAGAGAGAAAAGACCCACAACCAAACATAGGGTGGTATCTGCTTAAATCTACGAGTAAAATTATTTCTACCCACAATGGGATTTCCCCACTCCTTCCCCTGTGCAAGCCCTGCACCCCCCCCAAAATGCTCCAGAGAGAACAGATTTAGTGGGCAAAGGGGGGGGACAGGGGGGAGTCCCGTTGTGCAGACAGAAGTCAATCCACTCATGCAAGGAGTCACTCAGTGCTACGTTGACACACAGCTTTCAGGACAAAGTTACAGTGCTACCTCGGGTTAAGAACTTAATTCGTTCTGGAGGTCCGTTCTTAACCTGAAACTGTTCTTAACCTGAGGTACCACTTTAGCTAATGGGGCCTCCCGCTGCCGCCGTGCCACCGCCATGCGATTTCTGTTCTCATCCTGAAGCAAAGTTCTTAACCCGTGGTACTATTTCTGGGTTAGCGGAGTCTGTAACCTGAAGTGTCTGTAACCTGAAGCGTCTGTAACCCGAGGTACCACTGTAACTCATATGATAATTGCAGGTATTACGTGTACTTTGAAACAACTTACGCTGAAGCTCAAAACATAGATTATCTTATTTCTCCAAGATTACCTTGGTCAAATAATGTGATCTTGATCAGCTAATTCCTCTGCTGAATGAATAGTATTGTTTATAATAGAATGCACAATTAACAGCCTGATTCACAACCTAATTAAGCCATTTAGGACACTGGTGCACTGATGTTCTGGCTTAACAGCTTTGTGAATTATAGGCGAAAAGGTAAAGGGACCCCTGACCATTAGGTCCAGCCACAGACGACTCTGGGGTTGCGGCACTCATCTCGCTTTATTGGCCGAGGGAGCCGGTGTACAGCTTCCGGGTCATGTGGCCAGCATGACTAAGCCGCTTCTGGCGAACCAGAGCAGCGCACGGAAACGCCATTTACCTTCCCGCTGGAGCGGTACCTATTTATCTACTTGCACTTTGACATGCTTTCGAACTGCTAGGTTGGCAGGAGCAGGGACCGAGCAATGGGAGCTCACCCTGTCATGGGGATTCGAACCGCTGACCTTCTGATCGGCAAGTCCTAGGCTCTGTGGTTTAACCCACAGCGCCACCCGCATCCCTATCGAATTATAGGCTAAATAGCCCTAAATAAAGGAGGATGAAAGGCGTTAGCTGTAAGAACACAGAATGCATGGAGCATGAGGTAAGTGGGAGGAGAGAATCACTATGGAAGTAAGGGGGAGAGATTTCCACTCATCCACTTTGCTCAAAGCATCATTTATTACAGCTTTGTAGAATGCTATAAAAACACCAACACGGCGCAAACAATTGGTGGCAAGCCAAAAGCCCCCTCTTTATAGTTCATGTCTAGTTTATTTAGCAGTATTGAAATAAACTGCGTTTTCCAATTTCAGAATATTTGAATTGTTGTAACATTTAGCTTAAATAAAAAGCGTAGTCACAGATGTGAATCACTCAGAAACTGGTGTTGCATATTTCCAGGCGATTATCATACTTAAGGAAGTTTCAGTTATACTGTACTGCCTAGTTGTAAGAGTGGTGATTTACATTTCATTTCAATGCTCCTTTTCAACCTTATTTGAATATATTGGATTACCTTAATTCACTTTAAGCATTCACCTACCCCCTTTAATATATTTGCATGCCCCTAGTTTCAAGCAAATCAAATCGTTTATACTTACATGGGCTGTAATTTGTTTTCTTTGCCTTTGTGGATCTGGAAACTCTTCACCGAAACACAACACAATCTGGAATCTAGGCAACGGCCGCCCATGGTGGGCAAATACTTGTAGTTCTGGAAAACCAACAGAAAATACTCAAGCTATTATGTAGGACTAAACTTCAGAGCTATGGCAGAAAAACAAATGTCATGGAAAATCCGCCTATATTACTGATCAAAAGATTCTGTGGCAATGAGGATGGCAAAAGACCTAACAAAATCTAGAATCCAAATCAGTACATATCTGCAACATCCTATCTAGTAATGTTAAAAATTGTAAACTTCCCTGGTTTTCCAGCTTTCTGATCAGCTACATAAATGTAACAAAATTTCTCTCAATTTGGCAGGACATTACTGTTTCCAGTTTATTGAGTGCTTCCAGATATGCCATGGTTGTCTGTATTTACCTTCTGGCTGGGATAAATCAGAGCTGGCTGGCTTTCAGAAAAGACCCCAGATTTTAGAGGAGAACCTCTAAAATATGTATGGAGAAGACACAAGTCTCCCACATGCCTTTAGCGGAGTTACAATTTATTATTTTTTCACTCAAAATTGTATAACTGGGGGTTGATGGGGATTTTACAATAAAGACTATTGGAATCCAAAAAGGCAAATCTATAAAATGGTGCTTCCATTAAAAAAAACTAAAATCCACTAAATAATCTGTTTAAAATATTCCACTTTCAAATTTGCTGGAGATAATAAATGTTCATTTCAGTCCAGTTGTTTCTATATCCAGTCCACATATCACAGTCTCTAATTAAGCAGATGTGTTTATATTAGCCCATTTGATCTCACCGAAGTAAAACCTGAAGCTGCACAATCTTATATCAATGTTATTTTCATTGCAAAACAGCCAGTATTGTACATACCAAAAGTTACACATACTGTATAACTGTAAGTGTTATCACCTTGGACACCAAAAACTAAAGGAGCATTTAAGAATGCAGATAAGAAAAAAACACCTTCTGAAATATTACACCACTGAAGAGCAGGCAAAAAAAATGTGTGTGAGTCGACATTACATTTCTCAAGTGAAGGCTAATTAGAAATTTTTAGCAAATTAGGTAATATTTCAGCTCATGCTATGGTCAAATAGAGTGAATGTGCATCCAACTCCTTCTGAAACCCACTGCTATGACAAACAAAGAAGCTTGCATCACACAACCTAAAGGATGCATTTATGACTGTAACATACATACCTGACAAAAACTGCTGAGTATCAAAAAGTTTGCATGTCTGCTCCCTTTCCAGTTTGTTAGGCCTGTCATTGCAAAATGCCAGAGGACCATCCCAATAGATCCTGCTTTGGCAAAGTCTCTTAGCATAGAGTCCGTCAGGTGTCATCCAGAGTATTACTCCCCTTTCCAGGTGGCTTAAGGATTTTTCAGTTATTTTCCTCTGGTTGTGATCTTCTGGATAAGGGAAAAGAACTTGGTCCAGCCCGCTGACCTCATAACTTTGGCCATGAGATATTCTGCACCCCTCAGGACTTGAAGTAGTGACTTCTTTCACAAGAGTTTCGTGGTAATATAGACAGATGTGCAATCGACAGTCTGAAAGCATATTTATGCAAAATGGTTGTTAACCGTTGGACACCAGACAGTGGCATGTCATGTAACGTCTATGAGGAAGCTACGAAGCACTGAAGTTGAGTTGCACATAGCATCTCGGAGATGTGGCTTCAAACCACTTTTCAGTGGCAGACTTTGAACCTGAGAATGCATCTGCAATTTTAAAACCACTTGCTAGGAAATTAAGCACAGTGGGACTTAAACATGTGTAAGATTGTGCCACACAGCAGATTAGCTGGTTGTGAGGGTATTGGCATAGTGATTCCTATGATCCACTGAGTTGAGCTATGCAGTAGCCTTGCTTGTTGGCCAAGTAAAAAGGCAGGCTACTTGAGAACTGATAGGTAGCTGTTCCATGGGGGGGTTTTTGGTGATGGAGCATTGGAGCAAGTAACAAATATGGCTATTGTGCTGCAGGTATGGGCAGCAAGAGCTACGGTTAGTGAAATCAGCCACCCTTACACCAAGATAACACATCTACAGACACGCCACTAAAAATAACTTTGTGCAAATGCTTAAGCGGTACGGAATTATTGTCAACATGTACATTAATGGGAACTGACTAGTAGTTGTGCATGGACATCAGTCATAATGTACACTCACATGACAGCATGGAGAAAGTTTACCAAACCATCAACAGGGAATGTTACAGCTGACGGTATGAGTCGTTGCCGAATGATTTTGGAGGAAATTAACTGATCAGTTGTACTTTAATGCCTGGTTGATGTGCAACACCTCCATATATGTTTCACTGATCGCCTGGGTAAACCACATAGTCCCCGACAGGATAATTTTGTTTATTTAAATATTTATATGCAGCTCTTCAGTGGAACTTCCATAGCAGTTTCCAAAAATAATATAAAATATTTACCAACCAACTAAAGAGAGGAAAATATATTCAAGTGTCTGGGATAATCCTTTGCTTAACACTGAAAGGATAACATGGTTGGTGCTAGACAGGTCATCCTTTGGAGAGAACTCGACAGATAGGAACTTCTATTGAGGAGGAGCTCTTTGTGATTGCTTCCTGCTTTGACTGGCCAATAAACACACCACCTAATTGACTTTGGCCACCTTTTTCCAACATCATTTGGAACCCATGCACATTCACTTGGCATTGCCCAAATTCAACGCATATTGACTGGGCACTGCACAAAATTCCTTGTTCATGGTGTCTGTGAACATTCTCCACACTTCATATATATGTGGACAACCAACATTTATGCACACCCTGTATTCACCTTACATTTTTTAAAACCAAATCAGAGAACCAAACATTGATGGAAATTTCACAGTTATCCTCTCATTTGAGCTCACAGAGAAAGGGTGTGTGTGTGTGTGAAACTTATCTGAAAAGTTATGAGAGGGCTCTCATGAATTCATTGTTACTTGCCAATTGTTGAATTATTTATATACCTGACAATGGAAGAGCTTCACCAGACCTTATGCTCGGCTCTATTGGGATCCCAGGAGTCTGTGCCTCGGGTGGCGCACAAGCGTAAAAGGTTCCAGTTACCTGACAACCTGCTTTCACAAACAAAAAGTTTCTGTTCACAAACTATGTTGCCAAGCGGTCCAAAATCCATTGAAGGCTTTCTCCCTCCAGTCTGAGAAATTCACCTTCCATTTCGACCTGAACACATTTTGTTTGTTTGTTTATATGCTGTCTTTCAGCAGAGCTCCCAGGTAGTTTATGAAAACCTTGGCAGATGCTTCCCTTCTCTTTGACTCTGGATGTTTTGGCTGAATTTGGAGGGCCTTGTGCTGGCTGCAGAGATGGATCCCTTGGTGCTTCTGTACTTCCTCACACTAAGTGATACCTCATGGATGCTTTAAACCAGCAGTTCTCAGTCTGTGGGTCCCCAGATGTTGTTGGACTACAACTCCCATCATCCCTGACCTCTGGCCTTGATAGCTAGGGGTGATGGGAATTGTAATTCAACAACATCTGGGGACCTACAGGTTGAGAAAGGCTGCTTTAAACCATTGCATGACTCCAGAAGGGGCATGGCACTGGGAATTACTTCAGGGGCTTACTTTCTAGTAAATGTGATTAGTATTTCACTCCTCCAAGGTGCTCAAAGTGGCACGTGTAGTTCTATTCACTTTATTCTCATAACAACCTTATGGGGCAGTAGTGCCAACTTGGGCCCCAGACTGTGGGTGCCCAGCGCATGCACGCTGTGATGTCATAATGTGACGCTGTGATGCCATATCGCAATGCAATGTTATGGCACATGTGCGCTCTGCTGCCGCAGTGGCGACTGGGCCAGGGCTTGCACCTTTGTCGCAGGGCCTCTATTGGGGCCTGCCGCAGAGGTAATCGCACTCTGGAAGCATGTCTGCAGCTGCAATGAGCCCCAACGAGACCATGCGGAAGAGCAAGGGCCAGTCGCTGCTGCAGTGCCACAGCACCAGAGGCAAGGCAGCAGGCGGCATGGGCAGGGGGCAGAGGATGGGCACCGACAGCAAAAAAAATAAAAATTGTGGGTGCCTGGGCCCCCTGGAATTGGCAGCACTGCTATGAGGCAGGCCAAGCTGGGAGATAGTGACTGGTCCAACGTCACCCAGTAAATTTGGTGGAATGGGAATTTGAACCTGGGTCACTCTGATCCTAGTTCAGCCCTCTAATTACTACATCGCACAGGCTTGCAGCCTTAGAGTGAAGGCAGATTTAACATTTATACAGCATTGGCAGCAGTATGGAATGCTTTCACTAGATTGCATCCAAATCTACTTGTCCCTCTTAGGCTAAGCGCTTAAGAAAAAGAAAAAGAAAAGCAAGAATGCCCAGTTGTGCAAGTTTAAAACTAAAACCTACTTTGCATAGGATCAGCTGGCTTTGTGATGTCACAGAGCCAGGAAAACCTCAAGGGGGTTCTTCAGGCATTCAGCTTTAATGATTCATGGTTAGGATTGAAAGAGATGCATAAGCATCTAAGTGATAAACTCTCCCACAGAAATCAATAGGACTTAGATAAGTGGTTGACTTGGAGTATATCTTTGTGCCTTAAATATCTGTTCATTTATAATGTATCTTTGTATTGAATTGAAATCAGCCAAATTCACTCATGGGCTAGTAGGTGCAAGAGGGAAGCCAAAAATTAATAAAGCAATATGCTTTTATTTGACAGGCTTCACTGAACACATTCCATGTTTATGAAGCTCTTGGAGCAGCAATTGCCAATTTTGGAAACCTGAGTAATAGGCATTGGCACCGCACCGCAACCACACAGGCAGCTGGCATAGTTCATTTGGTACAGCCTGAAACACTTAATCTCAGGGCCATGGGTTCGAGCCTGACGCTGGGCAAAAGATTCCAGCATTGCAGGGCGTTGGACTAGAGGACCCCCACGGTCCCTTCCAGCTCCACAATTCTATGATTCTATGCACACCCCATAGCCATGCAAATATACATGCCCCACAACCATCCATTCACAACCCCATCTGCCCTCCAACACTTTGGCTTGGAACAGTGTTCAGCCTTTTTTCAAGCATAATTTGTTTTTGGCAAGGGGAGGGGCGTCATCTTCCTGGAGAGTGCGGCTGAGCAGGAACTGGTTAACCCACTCCAGGAAGTTATATATCTCTCTCACACACACACACACACACACAGGCAATTAGGCTTGGGAAAAGCCTTCTATTATAGTATTTTATTTTATTTTTTAAAAAGCTAATTGCAGGAGGGGAGGGTGATTTTTTTGGGAAAGGAAAAGAAGTCTTCTTTCAGGCCTGACTACAATGGGTGTGATGTGAGGAGGGGTTACGTGGGCACCAGGAAAAGCTTTGGCAGGCACATTTGTGCTTGCATGTGCCATGTTGGTGACCCCACTATGTAGAACAGGGGTGCCAACTTGGCTAAAATACTAGAGGATACAGTACATAATTGATCACATGATGTGGTGCACACACGCCATTTGAATGGCAATGCCCATTAAATCTAGAGGGCCCTGGCCTCCTGAAATATTTTATTTTGGGGAGTCAAAGGGACCTCAGCCCCTAGGGGTTGGCTCTTATGCTGCAGATTAACATCAGTTTTGCCATCACTGAAAAGCGTTCATTATGTGCACCATCAGCAATAGGCCCATTTGACTTACCTACTTTGCCTCGTCCGTTATTCTGAACCTTCAAAGTAAAACCTTCAAACTCCTGTGGAGATTGCACCGTTTTCTTATACTGAGTGCTCAGTGTAATGGAACCTTAGAACATGCTCCAAAGTTAACCACTTCTGCAAGTCGAATTGATTTCAGTGAGAGGGCTCTTGCAAGTGCTTGCCTATCCCTTAAATGACATTTTAAAGTCCTTACTTTTGGCTGCCTAATCTCATTCATACCATTGTACTTTCTTCCAACAGTGGAATGCACATAGAGAGTTTTCCCACTTCCCAAGGTTTCCCCATTCATTTCAACGAAGAGGGGATGTTTACATACACAAAGTGCTGGATATACTGAGCAGTGTCTTCTAATGAAATGAATGAGGAAATCCACTTTACTCAGGAGCACCTTGTTCACAACCACATGGACACAGCCACTGGGTCAGGAACCACAACTTCTTTCGCAATTTAAATAACCACCAGATACAGCTCTGTCTAAAAACACTGGAATCTTCTTACCGTTCTGACATGCTGGGCTTTGCCAATGGTGGTTGCGAGCTGCAAAAGGAACACTTGCACACTGGTAGGAGATATCGGGGTGTGACTGCTCCGGCATATAGTCCCTCCAATTACGGTCATGAGACACCATGTAGCTTGGCACCTGCATGTTTAATGAAATATTACATAATGTGGTGGTGTTTTTTTAATGCATTTTTTAAAAAAAGGTTTTCCATCACAGTTCTAAGAAGGAGAAAGAAAACACATCAGCAAAGTATATCAATTCACAATGCCATTTTGCAAAAAGAAGGCATGTGTGGTCAAAACCAATAATACAAAATAACAAAAGAGGATGTGGGAGGCATTGACAGATCTTATACGGCATGCAAGTCAGGCAAAGAGCTCTGAGTAGGGGTCCAAGATCTCAGAATAGTTGTGATCCTCACAACTTCATACAAAAGTAATGTTTTCATATGCTGCAGGAGAAGAAAGGTCCTCCAACCAATGAGCTCTCAAAGCAGTTGTGTGGTCCTTCCAGTGCTGTCAAACCAGTTACTTAGCCATGAATAAAGTGTGCAGGGTCAGGTTGTGGTGTCCCACACATCACATAATGGTTTTAAGGTAAAGGGACCCCTGACCATTAGGTCCAGTCGCGGACGACTCTGGGGTTGTGGTGCTCATCTCGCTTTACTGGCCAAGGGAGCTGGCGTACAGCTTCCGGGTCATGTGGCCAGCATGACTAAGCCGCTTCTGGCAAACCAGAGCAGTGCATGGAAACGCCGTTTACCTTCCCACCAGAGCGGTACCTATTTATCTACTTGCACTTTGATGGGCTTTCAAACTGCTAGGTTGGCAGGAGCAGGGACCAAGCAATGGTAAGCTCACCCCGTCGCGGGGATTTGAACCGCCAGCCTTCTGATTGGCATGCCCTAGGCTCTGTGGTTTAACCCACAGCGCCACCCACGTCTCCATATAATGGTTTTAGTTATTGTCAATTGCAGACAGAATCTTCAAGCTTTCCCACCCGGACTACATCCCATCCTCAAAATGTCCAAACACAAAATGCTCTCCAGAGTCTTGCACAGTGTTCTCTCCAAAGCCTGCTACCAGAGATTATTTGAGTACAGGTGCCAGGGGGCAGAACATGGGACTCTATGCACACAAAAGATGTGTTTCACCACCAATCCTTAGGCTCTCCCCAACAAATAATGAAGACACAGCACCCAAGGTCCCCTTGGAAGAGGAAGCGCACACGAAACTGATGCATTGGTACAAAGCCAGCGTTGTTAATTATTATTTTTTTAATGACATTTACAGGGGGATGTAAATATTTGAAATGTATGAAGATGAATACTTGCACTGCAAATGGTGAAACAGATATGGAATGTAATAAGAGCTAATAGTATGGGTTCAACCAAAACAAAAACAAAAATGGATCACATAGGCAACACCTATGAACTCTTTGAGAACATTCCTTAAGTTGTAGTTGTACTCTTTGCTACTCTTTTTCAATCTCACACTAGATCAAGGAATGAAACAGCAATGGTATCAGTACATCTTCATCATTTGACATCAAAGCTAAAATACATCCATATTATATATATGTATTTATACATACCTGAGGTGGTAGTGCAGAGTAAGACGAGTTCATGGTGTAAGTATTATTCATAATCATTTGGGGATCTTCCATGCTAAGCTGTTTTGCTCCTGTGTATATAAAACAGGGAGATTTACGCATGCGTATCTTGAAGAACCTTGTGAGAAAAGTAGCTTGCACATTAACAATGACATTGTTACTGCTTCAGTCTACTTCATAGCCACGAAGTTTGTTGGTATGCTTTACAGATAGGGGATGAATCTAGACGTTTGTCATTGGAAAACTTTATCAGGATAAAAGACAACATGCATGCAAATCACCCAAATTGTATAATTTATTTGCTTACAGAATCAGGCAGAACTGCATCAGTTATTTGAACCCTAGGTGCTTCTATTGCAAACCTATATAAAGAAGCATTAGATTTTTAATTCACCAAACTTTATGGCTTAAAGTAATTATAGCGCTGTTTTATATCCCCACCCCACCCCAGCACCATCTCAATAAATGGGATTGTTTTGTATAATGCAAGTTTACCTTTCTTTGCTCCTTCTGGTACAATTCTGTACACTTTATAGGGGTCTGATATATCCAGCTGGCTTCTTTCAACGAGTTCTTCAAAGTCATTGCTCTTATTCAAAGCACACCGCAGTCTTGTTTTCCAGGTAGGGGGATCTGGCTTATCAATGCCTTCTCTGAACTTCCCTTTAAACAGAGCCCAAGCCTGGAAATATTGGTGTTGGTTAACATCTTGTTTTTAAAAACTCCTTTAAACATACCTATACTCAACAATATAAATAGCACAATACGTGTGTTCATCTTGGAAGTTCTCTGATGGGACTATCACTAGCTTTCCCCGCCACTATAGGATTTTCACTTCCCTAGGCATAGTTCAGCTACAAACCAAATTCCCAACACAGTGCAATTTATCAGGACCCAGCAGAGAAGACTGCAGTAAAAGAACTAGATATCGTTCTAGATTCATAGTAGATACTTCAGTTCTACAGGAAGTATATAGACCCTGTGCCGTTTGCAAAGGCTCTGTGCTATTTTAGTTCACTGCAAAACAGCATGGAGTAGCCACAACATGTTTTATTTCTTCATTTATGAAATAGATAGTTTCTATCCCACCATTCCTCCAGTATGGAGCACAGGGCAGCTTAGAACAATAGTGTATAAAATGTGTGTGTGTGTGTGTGTAATTTTTATATGATAAAAATGTAATCCATTGAAGGATCTGTAGTGCTGCATCACAATTCTGAATTTGCATGAAGTCATGATAGCTTGGAGGGACACTGAGAGGGGGGAAAGCAATTTTAAACAGTGGCATTGTATAAAGATACTTTGGAATATTTGAGGAATCCGTGTCCTTTATCTCTCTCACCTGAGGCAGCTGAGGAATGGAAGGCGGAGAAGTTTGAGTACAGCATGAAAGGAGAGACACTGAAAGTAAGGAAAGGTGGGTGCTTTAAACAACAGCAGAAGTTTCAGTAAAGCATAGATGGAGGAACACTGAGAGGAACAAAGTAGTGATTTTAAAGAATGGCAAAAGTTTGAGCAGAGCAAGCAGGTGGGGGAGGAAGACAATGTGGGGGAGGAAGTAGAAGAAGACGACTTTGGATTTGATATCCCGCTTTATCACTACCCTAAGGAGTCTCAAAGCGGCTAACATTCTCCCTTCCCTTCCTCCCCCACAACAAACACTCTGTGAGGTGAGTGGGGCTGAGAGACTTCAAAGAAGTGTGACTAGCCCAAGGTCACCCAGCAGCTGCATGTGGAGGAGCGGGGAAGCGAACCCGGTTCACCAGATTACGAGACTACCGCTCTTAACCACTACACCACAATGGCATTTTAAAGCAATATTTGAGTACAGTAAGAAGGGAATTTGGAAAGGCTCTGTTGTGTTTTCTTTTTGCTGTTATCTTTTGTGTTGTACCCATCTCTGCTATTTCTTCTTGCTAAAATTTGTTTGTTTTAAAAAAGAATACCCTCACTGTCACTCCATCCTTGCTTTACTGCTGTTGTTTAAAATCACCATTTTCCTCTCAGTTTTTATACACTCCCTACTTTACTCAAACTTCTGCCACTGTTTAAAACAGCCGCTTCCCCCCCTTCAGCGTATCTCCCTTCTCGCTGTACTCAAACTTCTCCCCCATCCATTCTTCAGCTGCTTCATATGAGAGAAAGAAAGATCACAGAGCCCTGTGCAAAGGGGGTTTAGAATAGGAGAGAGGAAGCATGAAAATGAAGTGCTCTGTGTGCAAGGAAGAGTTGAGAAAAGTGAGGAGGAGGGTGGCAGGGAAAAAGGAGTGAAGGTGATAGCTGGGATGCAGATGGAGGGTATGAGAGGAATGGGAATGGGGTTGAAGATGTAAATAGGGTCATTAAAAGTCTGCAGAATAGGAGGGGGGTAGCTTCGTAAGACTCTTGAGAGTCCCATGGACTGCAAGAAGATCAAACGTATCCATTCTGCAGGAAATCAGCCCTGAGTGCTCACTGGAAGGACAGATCCTGAAGCTGAGGCTCCAATACTTTGGCCACCTCATGAGAAGAGAAGACTCCCTAGAAAAGACCCTGATGTTGGGAAAGATTGAGGGCACAAGAAGAAGGGGACAGAGGACAAGATGGTTGGACAGTGTTCTCAAAGCTACCAGCATGAGTTTGACCAAACTGCGGGAGGCAGTGGAAGACAGGAGTGCCTGGCGTGCTCTGGTCCAGGGGGTCACGAAGAGTCGGACATGACTAAACGACTAAACAACAACAGCTTCATAACTGGGCAGAAGATGAAAAGGTTGTGATGTGTGGGGGGAGGGTGCAGAATGTTACCATGCAAGTGGTTTGTGTGCAAGGGGAGATTGTTGCACAAAAGGAAGGGGAGGTGAAGGTGAAAATGGGTGCAAAGCGGGACTGCACAATAGAAGACAGAAGTGAGTTTGGGAAGGTGAAAAAGTGAGCATGAGGTGGGAAGCTCAAAGTCTAAGAGGTTAATGAGGGAATGGCAGGCAGTTGGTGAGTGGAGAAAGCAGGGGTGCAGTATTATAACAGATATATAAATCAGGCCTTCCTGTTTTCATTTGTGTATTTATTAACACATTTTTATCCCGCCTTGTTCCTCCAAGGAGCTCAAGGACACAGTCCTCCCCTTCTCTGTATTATCTTCACAACAACCCTGTGAGGTAGGTTGGACCGAGAGAGTGTGATTGGCCCAAAGTCACCCAGTTAAGTTTCAGGCCTGAGCAGAGATGCGAACCTGTGTCTAGTCCAGTGCTCTAACCACTATTTCACACTGGCTCTCAGAAAGATGTCAGAGATTCTATGCAGGCAGAAGGAATGGCGGATTTTTTAGAACCTTAGGTATTTTAACCAAAGTCAGACTCATTGGTCCATCTGCTGTCTCCCCCAGACCTACTTTGAGATGTCAGAGATCAAACCGGGGACCTTCTGCATGCAAAGTAGATGCTTTACCACTCTGCTATGGTCTCTCTGACTATATAAATAATAATAATGCAGCTATGGCGGCAGATGCAGTCTCAGCTTCTTCTAGTCTTTTCATTCTATGTGGCGCAGTGTTCAATAAGAGCCATGCTTGCAGACAGCACACGATGGGAGCAAGGATGTAAAAACACTCAATCTTTCATAATTGGGGTGTGGAATCTGTGTGTGACCCTTTGGATGCGCTGTACAGTGGTACCTCGGGTTAAGTACTTAATTCGTTCTGGAGGTCTGTTCTTAATCTGAAACTGTTCTTAACCTGAAGCACCACTTTAGCTAATGGGGCCTCCCGCTGCCGCAGCGTGATTTCTGTTCTCATCCTGAAGCAAAGTTCTTAACCCGAGGTACTATTTCTGGGTTAGCGGAGTCTGTAACCTGAAGCATCTCTAACCCGAGGTACCACTGTAGTCAGGAATTATGAACTCTTGTTTCGTATCATGCTGAGGTGGAAATAACTTCTGCCAAGTCCAGTCTAGTCACTGGAATCTGCAGGTAGCTAAAAGGTAAAAACTATTTTCAAGTCAAGAGATGGCTTTTTAAAAAGACCTGTCACAGTATGAGTTCAGTACACAAAGCTAAGAAAGCCATACGAACATTTAACATTAAGGCTGAGTAATCAAGGAGGGAAGGCGTTGCTTGTGGATTCAACCAGTAGCGTAAATGTTTGCTTTTAAAAATGAGTTACTATTAACAGTAATTAGCTACATTCATTTTAGCAGAAATGGAACAGTGTTGCTCCAGGTAATTGCTATTCAATAGCAATCAACGGAAGGAGTTTTAGAAAGGAAGTCTTGCTAAACAGTTATTATGGTGCTTGCTGAAGTTTAATGACAAAGGCTGCAATCCTGTTCAAAATTGTACACAAGTTCCATTGATGTCTACAGAATGCAAGTTTGTGCAACTTGGAACATCATTGCAGCCATAAAGAGTCACGCCTTGGGGTAGTTAATCAAATAAGGAAGAGGGAATTGTGGAACATGGAAGGACTCTTTCAAGTGTGACAGGAAAGCGGCTTGGCTGGCATTTTAATTCAGAAGCATCTAGGATGCTAGTTGGGTAGAAAAGATAAATCCATCATTGATTGGTGATCATTTAATTTCTCTCTTAAAGTCGGAGAAAAGAAGTGCCCTAAGATAAAAGACCCTCCTAATTCCACTCTCCAGCAATTCTAATAGGGGCAGAGTCCAATCTACCGCTTGGTTTCTTCAGTCTACACACAGTTTAGGGAACATCTAATATTTCTTTAACTAGTCACAGGTGTGCCTCTACTGCTAGGGAAAATGTACTTGTTACAGGATAAAGGTTACAGAAGCTATTAGAGAAGGACCCTGCACCTTTGTGGAATTTGCCAGTGAGGCTGAAAGTGGACAGAGGGTGGAGCTGGACCAATGAG
Organism: Podarcis siculus; assembly: GCA_034642415.1. Taxonomy (NCBI): domain Eukaryota; kingdom Metazoa; phylum Chordata; class Lepidosauria; order Squamata; family Lacertidae; genus Podarcis; species Podarcis siculus. Next base: position 13,534,561 of record JAXCMG010000031.1, on the reverse strand, counting down.
CCCTGGGTTCATATTCTAGATCAGCCACGAAGTTCACTGAATGGCCTCAGCCAAACCTGTCTTCTAGTCCGATCTACCTTGCAGACTGCTGACAAGATAAAATAGCCAATTCCATGTGCGTTACCCAATGGTCCCAAATCATCTAACTGCACCTGACCCTAAATCTGGAACCAGTTCCACTTAAAAGCACGGGCCGTTTCCAAGTAAATGTACACTTTGCTTCTGATGGGAGACTGGAGCGAAACTTGCGCAAGGAAATGCAAACAGCCCCATCGCCTCTGGCTGATATCCAAGCCACTGGATCGCGAAATCTGCGAAATCTGGCGCCAACCCCTTACCTTGAAAAGAGCGGCGTCCTCCTCTCGGTTGTAGTCCTGCTTGCCCGCGTGCTTCCAGGGGATGCGGAAGATGCTCTTCTCGTCGTTCTCCCACACCAGGCCCGGGTACTTGCCGCTGTCAATCTGCTCGATCAGCCACTGGCGGAGTTTCCCGTTGCCGCAGCTCACCGAGCTCATCCCGCCGCCGCCGCCGCCGCCGCCCTCGCTGGTGCTGTGGATGCCGCGCTCGCCCTCCAGGTTCATGCCACGCGCCCAGCCGACGTCGCCCGCTCCGGCGCCTCCCCTGCGGACGGGAGGGAGAAGGGTCACGTGACACGCGCCAGACACGCGTGTGCGCGCTTCAGCGCCTCCGGGCTCTCCCGGCGCTCATTTCTCTCTGGCCCACAGAACGCGCCATTCCGCAAGTTTAGCGGGAGAAGCGCGAACTTCTTCTCCACACCCACCTTTTGCTAGCGGGCAAGCGAAGGTCGGGGGCGCCGGTGTCCACCACGGCTGGCTCCCAAGCACCCACCTAATTTCCCATGAAGGGGCCGGCAACCACAAATTTCGGTGCCAGACCCACCATGCACACTTCACGGCGCCCACGGTCGTGGGGTCAAGTTAGCACTCCTGGTATCCAGAGTGAGACCCGTTTCGCAAGGAAGCAGAGAGACCGTTCGCTCATTTGGCGCCAACATAGAGCAGCCCCTGCTTATGCCGCGTCTCCCTCGCGCGCACCTCCTCTCCTCGCAAACACCTCAGAGCGGCCCCTGAGGCAAGCCACAAAATGGTGCCGCCCACCCCACCAGGGGAGAAGGACAAGGGGCTGTTACCCCTGAGGAAGCTGCCGGCCGAAGCCGTCGCCTCACCTTCGACGTTTTTCCACCCCTCCCTTCCTCCCTCCTGGTCACACTTCGCCCTGACCGGCTCTTCCTCGGAGCACACGCCGAATTATCTTTCTGCTTCGTTTTGTGCACTCCTCCCCCCTCAGAGCCGTCTTTGGTGTTGTTTTTTCCCCTGACAGGCAACCCACATGGCCCAAAGCCGCGCCTCAGCCAGCTCCCACTTCCCTGTCGCCTTCCCTCTCCTGCAGACGCTCATCCGTCCCCGCTTCCTTCCTCTATTCTGCGCTTCCTCGCGGCTGGCACGAGCCGGACCTCTCCTCATACTCACAGAAGCCCCTTCCACTCTCTCCCCGGCCGCCGTCCTTCTCGCTCTCTCTCTCTCTCTGCCTCCTTCCTCTCTCTGTTCAAACCCCCCGCCGAGGCCTTTCCCCCTTCGCTTTCCCACCCACGCCGCGGACTCTCCGCAGGAAACTCCTCACATTCGCTCGCCAACGCGGCTGGCTCGGTTACCGTCATTCCCGCCCGCGCGCCCCGGCCCAGAGAAGGCCGAGAGGGGACTCGGCTCCGAGCAGCCGCTTCGCCCTCGTGACACATTTCCTCTCAGCCGCCCCTGAAGCGCGGGCTCACAAAACCGCGGCCGCCCCGGCTCGGCGGGACTCCCGCCCGCGCGGCACGAGGGGCGCCCGCCGATCCAGGACGCGGGGGGTGGCGCTGCGCCAGGGGCCAGACGCGCCGCCTCCGCCGCGGCTCTTGAGCGCGTTTTCTCGGGCGAGCCCCAGGATCGCGGCGCGCGTTGGCGCAGCTGCGCTCAAACAGTACTATTTGGCCCCTCGCCGACTTGGAAGCAGTCAAACGCTTATAAAGCACTCAGCGCAATGCTCTGGGCTCACACGGGGTGCGAGGCCACTGGCGCCCCCAAGGGGGCGTGATTTCCGAGTAAACGTGCATAGGATCGGCCTGCTCCAGCGCAATCCTGTGCCCATTTATTCGGCAGTAAGTCGCGCGCAGGGTTTGTTTAAGCAGCTCCCAAGTAAATGTGTGTAGGATCGCAGCCTGCGAGTCAGTGTCTTCGAGTTTCGCGGGCATAGCTGTCAACTTTTCCCTTTTCTTGCGAGGAATCCTATTCGGAATAAGGGAATTTCCCTTAAAAAAAGGGAAAAGTTGACAGCTATGTTCGCGGGGCTTGCGAGTAAACCTAGAATCAAAGAGTTGGAAGGGACCTTGAGGATCATCTAGTCCAACCCCCTGCCATGCAGGAATATGCAGCTATCCCATGCCCGCGATCTTGGTATTATCAGCACCATGCTCTAACCAAACGGAGCTACCCAGTGGTAAGAGGATCGGGCGGCTAGGTTGCTACTGCCGGACATCTTCCAGCCACGCTGAAAATCGATGGAGTTGTTTCGACATTGAAATACATTGTGGGTATTATGTAACCAGTCAAGGCAGGATCTGCGGAAATTCTGGTGCTGCGATTGAAGACATCAAGCCTTTTGCTACCAAAGCAGGTTTTCACCCATAGAGATCAACGGTAAACAAGCACACCTGCACAAATTCTACATTAACGAATATCCCAAAGGGCGATTACCGAAGCAAATCCTTGTCAGGGGCAGAGAAAGCGCCTTGAAAAGCCACACAGGCACATCTCCCCCGCCCCCCCAAAAATAAGACGATCGGTATGTATATAAACATTATTTACACCAAAACACAAGCATACTTACTGAACCACGAAGCTAAGCACTATAAATAAACGCTGCGCGCACCGCAGTGCTTACGTGTGGGCCGCAGGAGACTTAAGGCACAACCCCAGACTCACTTTCAGTGCCATTGGAGTCAATGGGGCTTCCTTCTGGAACTGCACTGCTGCTGGAGGGGCAAATGCATTTGGAGGGGCTACATTTAATTATCTACATGCAAATAAATATTACTACCAACGGGTGGATGCTGCCTTTCTATAGGGAAGCAGAGGTGGTTGAAGTTTAAAAAGGGAATACAGACTGTATAGTAAAAGTGGATGTATTATATTAAGTAAAGGCATTCATTGAATTGGAATAAATGGGTAATCATAGACCCCCGGCGGAGGCAGGATTGCATTTGCTTACATCCATCACTTGCTCTCGCTCTCCCTTCGCTCCTGGTCTTGTCCTCCCCCCCCCGTCGAAATTTCGACGGGAAGCTCCCGGCAAAGCGCCTGGACAGGGGTTCATGCCCTTCTATAAACTAAAATCTCGTAGGTTGAAATGCATATGAGCTGCAGGGCTAGTTATGCGCTAAGTATCATCTGGTCCAGGTTCCTTCCTCTCCCGCTTCTTTCATTCGCCAGGCCGTTTTCCCGGGAGACCTGGCGCTTGCTGCGCCCCCCACCCCATCCCCAAAACAAGAATCACCTTCTCTTCATTCCTGCATTACAGGGGGGTTGGGCTAGATGGCCCTTGAGGTCCCTTCCAACTCTTCCATGCTTCTATGAACTGTTTGCTTTCCCTCTCCAAACGGTGGCCATTCCCACGAGATGACCGAGACCCGCATATCCTTTCTCCCTCCCTCGCATCCTTCCTTGAGCTTTGCACAACCCACATTCTGCTTTCAGAGAACCTGAGCCCCCAAATTCGGGGGGGGGTCTTTCCTTTTTCTGTCTCCTCTTCAAAGCTGGCAAAAAAAATATTGTTGAAATTCAACAGCTGCCTCGATTGGTCTCAGAATATACTTTGGTTCTCTTGTGCTGCGAGCAAAGTTTGTGCTCGACCTGAAGTCCCTAGTCAAGCCTTAAACTGCTCCCGTTCCGCTTTCAACCTTAGAATCACAGAATTGTGGAGTTGGGAAGCGACCCCAGAGGCACATCTAGTCCAGCCCCTTGCAAATGCAGGAATCTTTCCGAACTCGAAGCCACGACCGTGAGATTGAGAGTTCAGTGCTCTAACGACTGAGTTGTCCCAGTCACTTCTGCTGCTTGTTCTGCCGTGGCCCAGGGGGCTGCAGTCTACATGGCTGCCTCCTGCGAACCAACACACCCAACACACCTTTTTAATACGTTTTTCAGAAGGCTTGGGGGGGGGCAGTCGACTGCACCCATCTGTTATGCATAAAGAGAGTAGAACCTGAGAGTAAGCCGTGCAGGATCAGACCCAAAGTCGGCACGGTATCCTGCCTCCCACAGCAGCTATCCACACACTTACAGGAAGCACAAAAGGAAGGCATGAATGCAACGAGGAAAGGGCCATAGATCAGTGGAAGAGTGCGCAGAATCACAGAATTGTAGAGTTGGAAGGGACCTCGGGGTCATCTAGTCCAACCCCCCAGTAATGCATGATTACCAGTTCGAATCCCCTGGTAAGATGCAAAAGAACCCTGCCTAAAACAATGAGGAGGGATCTACCTCCGGTTGGTAGAGCATTGAGACTCCTCATCTCAGGGATTGTGGGTTTGAGCCCCACTCTGGGTGAAATGTGCCTGCATTGCGGCGGGTGGGACTAGATGATCCTCGCTCGGGGTCCCTCCCAACGCTGCAATCCTGAGATTCTGTGACTTGTGCTATTGGGAGCTGGAGTCCAGCAAGATCCGGATCTTGCCCCAGTTGAGTTAGATGGGCTACTGGTCTGACTCGGTATAAGCAAGATCCGGATCTTGCCCCAGTTGAGTTAGATGGGCTACTGGTCTGACTCGGTATAAGCCAACTTCTTAGAAACCTCCCCTGCTGCTTGCCCTCTTGCAGCCAGATACACTGCCTCTGATCCCTGAGGCTCTATCTAGCTTTAGGAGAGGGTAGCTAAATGAGTACCTGCCTTCATATCACCGTAACATACATTGCCTATAGGTTCTCCCAGCAATGGCTTCAGTTACCTTCCTCTAGGGTTCACCCACCCCACATGGCAGCTCACCTGTGCCCTCTGTGCGAATGGGTTTGGGGGCTGGAGGGACAGCGCCCCTTCCAACAAATTTTCCACTCGTCCAGCTGCGCGAGAACCCTACCGATGTCTTAATCATCTGAAGCAATCAAGAGAAATATAGATATATCTGAATACTATTTACCCACCCACCACTGCCGCTGCTAATCTAAAGAGCATGAGAGTAAACAGGAAGGTCCTCAAAGTTTAGGTTACCAGGGTCTTAAATGCAGAGTCTGGGAATCAAAGGACAGTTCTGGAATCACTGGATCTCCATTAAGATCGGGCAGCAGCGTCGAAGTCTGTCCTAGCAAAGACAAAAACCTCCTACCACCTCCGAGGTGAGCTCTTAGGACGAAGGGAGGTATAGAAATCTAATAAATAAAAACAAAATAATTTTTTAATTTGTCCTCGTGAGTTTTCCTGGGTCAGGAAGCAGCTCTGGTCCAGGGAAGCTTGCGATGACCAATCATACCTGTTCCCCTCTAAGTTGATTTTTTTAAAAAGCACTTCCGAAAGACTGCAGCATCAGAAAAGAAACTGTCCCCTACAGAGGCCAGTAGCAGGCTTTTCCTTACTGAATTGGTCTATACTTGCAGCAAGCTTTGGGGAAGCACATAATTTTCCTTTCCCATCCGGAAGGAGAGCGCTGTGCGGTTCGAAAACTTGCTTAATATAATAGAGCCAACTTTCTTATGCTAAAGGGATTTTTAGATCCATGCGGCTGTGCTGGAGACCAAACCTGCGGAAACTAAAACTGCAGAACACTTGCAAGGCGGTAAATCCCACTGAACTCAGTGTGGCTCACTCCGGAGTAAACATGCTTAGGGTCAGTGTCAACGTGCAGGCGCATTTATTCTGAAGTAAAACCCCTCTGGGCTTGGTGGGGCTTACTTTCGAGTAAGTGTACGCTGGGCTACAGTCGTGAAGTGGAATCCTCTGCACATTATGCACTGCTGGGAAGGGTAAATGGGTGTTACTACCTCGTAAGTGTGTTTAGGATTGCAATCTTAGCTGCTCCCTCTTTCTAAGTGAAGTGTATGGCTAGGGTCAGAGGAAAGAGTATCTTTGCAGAATATTTGCACAAATAGCGCTGAAGTCTCCTAGCTGAAGTCTGCGGGGGCGCTTCCAGACGGTCGCTATTTTCGGGTGGGACTCGATCACATCCTGGCAAAGTCAGTTTACAGGGCACTTTTCGGGGTAAGGAAAGAGGCACCCGAATGCGCTAGACAGTAACAATTGTTATATGACGGAGCGTCGTATAACCTCCCCGTCGATCAATCGGAATGGACTAGGCTCGATAATGGGAGCCTCGCGAAAGAACGTGGCTCTCGGGTTGCGCTCAGAAATAAAAGAAATATCACCTGGAGCCTTCACTTCTGCAGCCTGCAGCAGTTGTGGGGTGAGAAACCTCGCTTGGGCAGGCCTTAAGCGAAAGGACTAGGAATCGGGTGGGTAATTTGCTTCCCAAAAACTTCGCCCGCCTCCCTCCTTTTTACAGAACAGACCAAAAAGAAAGAGGGAAACGGCAGGCCAGGAGCCAAATCTTTAGCCACCTTTCTTCCCGTCTCAGCCACGTGATTCGGCATCACCTCTTCTTGGGCCAGGATCAGACCCACATCTCTCTCCCGCACCTGCCCGCCACGCCACGCGGTCTCCCCGGCGTACTACGAAATGCACTTCATTCATAAAAGACGACGAACGCGATCTAGACTAGCAGAGATAAGGGAAGCGGAGCCGAGCCGCCGGAAGGGGTAGAAAAGCGACTCAACTTGCAAAAAGGGCTGCGAGAGGGAGAGGAGACGACGCTTTGGAACAAGCTCTGGAAGAGGATCCACAGGCCAGTTAAGCCCTCACACCACCGAGATGAACTCGAGAGGCGGGGGTAGGGGGTGGGGATTGCTTGGCAAATGGTCCGTATCCTGAACCCGTCGCTATATGGCCTTCCGATCACCACCTATGGCTGCAATAATCTTATCCAGATGGAGAGAAGTCCTACGGGATTCAAGGGGGCTAGGGCAGGACTGCGCTTTGCAGCCACGCACTGGTACCCATAGCTCAGTTGGTGGAGCACGAGACTCTTGAGGGTCGTGGGTTCGAGTCTCAACCTGGGTAGAAGGTTCATGCGTTGCAGGGCAGGGTTTGGACTAGATGACTCTGGCCTCTTAACTCTACGATTCTATGAATTTGTCCCCGGTTTACTCTCGTCACCACCGCGGCTGCGCGCGTTAAAGAGTTGTCTGGCTCAAGATCACCAGGAGGGTTCGGAATTCGAACTCGGCTCCCGCAAGTCCAAACTCCAGGACTTCTTTGCTTTGCTTTGCCTCGCTCTCCGATGAGTGAACTCAGTCTTAACACCTGCTGAGGGTCCCCGTGTGCCAGATCTATAGCACACCTGAGGTCAAAAAGACCTCACTCCAGGGCGGGATGTCCGGAGCACGTTTACTCCGAATTAAGTCCCATTGGACACGGAACTGACTCCCTTTCCATCATCAACTGTCCCCGCCACCCCCTGAATGAAAAGAGGGCGCTTTGGCAAACTTACCTCTCTCTCTCTTTCCTCCCTCGCGGAGGGCGAGCGCAGAGCCTTTTCTCCAAATGATTTTGGAGACGTGGAAAGGGGGGGGGGAGCGAGAGAGAAATCAGATTTCAAACCGGAATAAACTGAGCCGCGAGAGGGAAAGGGGAACTCTCTTTTATGACCCAAGCGGAGAGCCTGAGGAGGGGGCGGGGCTTTAGGGGCGGGACTTGACAGCGGGATGAATGCTGGATGCGTCCCGTTAGAGGGCGTTTCAGCATCAGAGAAGATGCGCAGAAGAAGACGTAGGGCTTCCTCTATACATCCCCGCGTTTCCTAAACGAGATTTGCCAGGGACTCCCACGCCACCCTCTCCCTGGAAACCCTAACCCTTCAAACCCCCGACGGCGGGTTCACACGTGCTTAGTTCACCCCACCCCGACTGTTGCGTCTCAGATGTTGACTTGTCTGGCTAAGGACCGGCCAGCGCAGACAGAACTTCGGATGGATTCTGTTCACACGTCCAACCGCTACTCGTATCGTGTATGCTCAGGAAACCGCTGCAGAGGAACCCGTTACACGTGAACGTGTGAACCAGCCCCAATGTTGTGTTGTCCCAATGCCAGGGGCCCCCTCCTCCTGCCTTGACTGTATGACTTCCCATGTCCCAGGGCTGAACAGGTGACAAGCCTAGAAAACACCGTTACCACTCTCCTTTAGAACCAAAGAGCAAGTTACATTAGTCTCTGAAAGAAAGAAAGAAAACGAAAGGAAGAAGAAGTGCGCGCTTTTACTCTGAGCAAAAAGTAGCGGCACGCCAGGTTTCTGTGGGAAATCTCCCCTGCCTGAAACTTTGGGGCAGCCGAAGGTCTTGTACTCCTTCTGCATTAACAGATCTGTGACATTTCTGTCCATCCGCCCCCCACCCGCCCTCCGGATCCGACCCACAAACATGCCACAAAAGCGCGAGGAGCAATCACGTTTCTATTCAGTTCCATTCCCTTTCGTCCGCCCAGTTTGACCCGAGTTTTAGAGGAAGCTTCTGTTGTTTTGAAAAAAGCTTCTTCTAGACAGAGAGATATCTGGTTTCCATCAAAGGGCGAAAGTGTTCAGCAAAGAGTCCTCGACAAAACCTTTCGTGTTTCATTTAAGGAAAGCCTAGGGGCTTTCTTCTTCTTAGTTTTCAGAACTGGATGACAACTGGAACTGAGAACAGCGCCACCCTATGCTGGGTTTGAGTCTCTGCAAAGGTGGGAGCATGACGCCACCACCCTGCTTATGTTCCAGATTGAGGAAACATGCAGCGTTGACCAATTGGTTGTATGTATCAGCAGCCTTGGGGGGACCTGTGACCCCTCAGATGCTGCTGGAATAGAATAGCCTCCATCCCTGACCACTGCATGGAAGCTGGTGCCCAACAACATTGGAAGAGCCACTCAGGTCCAAAAAAACCACCTGTGCAGCCTTGCAACTCCAGAATTACAGGGGAAGCCCCACACCCCTTCATCTGCATGTATGCAAAGCTAGACCCATCAACTGACACTTTTTTCGTTTGGTTCTCGAGCCAGTCACCAACTTTCCCAAGGTGGTCCTTTTGAAATCAGGCAGGGCTGCGCAAAAGAGAAGCAGGAAGATGCGGTTCATCAGTGCCGCTGACCGTTTTAGGGGACATCTAAAAGTCATGCACATCAGGGACATGGGTGGTGCTGTGGGTTAATCCACAGAGCCTAGGACTTGCCGATCAGAAGGTCGGCGGTTCGAATCCCCGTGACGGGGTGAGCTCCTGTTGCTCGGTCCCTGCTCCTGCCCACCTAGCAGTTCGAAAGCATTTCAAAGTGCAAGTAGATAAATAGGTACCGCTCCGGCAGGAAGGTAAATGGCGTTTCCATGCGCTGCTCTCGTTCGCCAGAAGCGGCTTAGTCATGCTGGCCACATGACCCGGAAGCTGTACTTTATTGGCTCCCTTGGCCAATAAAGTGAGATGAGTGCCGCAACCCCAGAGTTGGCCATGACTGGACCTAATGGTCAGGGGTCCCTTTACCTTTACCTAAAAGTCATGCACACCCTTGTAGGACTTGGGAGCAAGCTGAGGAGCAGGCTGAACTAGCTAGCCAGGTTTTAAGGGCCAAGGCCTTCTTCTAGATATCTGAAGTAGTAATTCAAGAAAATGATGGCTCTGAGAATGTGCAAAGTGCACTTCTCCCTAACCCCTGTGGAAGTAGTGTCCACACATATTCAGGAGTCAATTGCAATGTTTTTTTTCTGGACATCACTGAGGATCTATCAGACCCAGAGGACACTCCCCTTATCTCTCTCCACCCCTGCCTTGCTCTCCTTGTTCTCTGTGCTCTTTGAAGCATTACAGTGGTACCTCGGGTTACATACACTTCAGGTTACAGACTCCGCTAACCCAGAAATATTACCTCGGGTTAAGAACTTTGCTTCAGGATGAGAACAGAAATCGTGTAGCGGCGGCGGGAGGCCCCATTAGCTAAAGTGGTGCTTCAGGTTAAGAACAGTTTCAGGTTAAGAACGGACCTCCAGAACGAATTAAGTATTTAACCCGAGGTGCCACTGTATCATCATCATTATTATCGTGATCACTATAATTAATAATTATTATTATTTAGTACCTGCCCTTCACTCCAAGGTCCCAGGGAAGGTTACAACAACAATTAAACAATTCAATGAACTTCACTCCTATTGTTCTACCAGTCTTGTCCGTCTGAAGATAAGAGATCTCAGGTGGCACAAGGGGTCAGTGGGTCGGGCTGTTAAACAGAAGGTTGCTGGTTCAAGCCCACCCAGGGATGGCTGTGAGCAAGATTCCTGCTCCGCAGGGGGTTGGACTAGATGACCAATGGGGTCCTTTCCAACTCTACAGTTCTAGGATTCTAAGGTCTCTTGCTCCTCCAAAATATTCAGCCCCTTCTCCCTTGCTGCGCTTAATGCTTGGAGTTGCCTCCCAGAGCGCTTCCTTCAAATCCTTTCTCAAGGCTTACTTTTTTATATCCACTTGCTGCTATAGGTAAGCCTGTAACCAAACCTAAGCATGGAGAACTGAAACAACTTCACATTCTTTCCCTCTTGAGCTTAATAATAATAATAATAATAATAATAATAATAATAATAATAATAATAATTATACCCCACCCATCTGGCTGGGCCTCTCCAGCCACTCTGGGCGGTTTCCAACAGAATATTAAAATACAATAGTCTATTAAACATTAAAAGCTTCCCTAAACAGGGCTGCCTTCAGATGTCTTCTAAAAGTCTGGTAGTTGTTTTTCTCTTTGACATCTGGTGGGAGGGTGTTCCACAGGGTGGGCGTCACTACAGAGAAGGCCCTCTGCCTGGTTCCCTATAACCTGGCTTCTCGCAGCGAGGGAACCACCAGAAGGCCCTCGGCGCTGGACCTCAGTGTCCGGGCAGAACGATGGGGGTGGAGACATTCCTTCAGGTATACAGGACCAAGGCCATTTAGGGCTTCAAAGGTCAGCACCAACACTTTGAATTGTGCTCGGAAATGTACTGGGAGCCAGTGTAGGTCTTTCAAGACTGGTGTTATGTGGTCTTTCCCCCCCCCCCTTCCTTTGCCCCGACACCCCATGCCAAAGTTTCATTATAGGCTCCTTGTGAGAAGTTTCCTAATACTGAGTCAAACTACAGTGGTACCTCGGGTTACGAACTTAATTCGTTCGGGAGGTCCGCTCTAAACCTGAAACCATTCTTAACCTGAGGTACCACTTTAGCTAATGGGGCCTCCAGCTGCTGCCGCACTGCCAGAGCACAATTTCTGTTCTCATCCTGAAGCAAAGTTCTTAACCCAAGGTACTATTTCTGGGTTAGCGGAGTCTGTAACCTGAAGTGTCTGTAACCCGAGGTACCACTGTATTTGTATTATGTAAGCTGGCTAGCAACGGATCTCCAGGATTACAGACCAGGATCTCTCCCTGTCCTGTCTGGAGACATCAGGGATCTGTTTGCAAAGCAGATCATCACCCCCCACTGAACCAGCAGTTGCCCCACCATTGAGAGCAAAGGTGTCTCACTCACCTTCCTCAACTTGTAGCCTACAAGGCTTGGGCCTGTTCAGCAGCCCTAAACAAGAGCATTCTTAAGTGAGGTTGGCATATACTGCAACATTTTGTTGCGGCTGCCCCCAGTTATAGCACCGAATGACCATTCAAATGCACTTGTTGAAAATGGAAGGGGGCAATTCACACAGTCAGATGCAGGTCTCAAGTGTTAAGAAATCAAGCAGCAGGAAATCAAGAGGTACTATGGATCTGTGAATGGCCTCACAACCGATTCCTGGGTTCAAACTGAGATAATTAGAGCAAATAGCTGTGGGTTAAACCACAGAGCCTAGGACTTGCTGATCAGAAGGTCGGTGGTTTGAATCCCCGCGACAGGGTGAGCTCCCATTGCTCGGTCCCTGCTCCTGCCAACCTAGCAGTTCGAAAGCACGTCAAAGTGCAAGTAGATAAATAGGTACCGCTCCAGCGGGAAGGTAAACGGCGTTTCCATGCACTGCTCTGGTTTGCCAGAAGCACCTTAGTCATGCTGGCCACATGACCTGTAAGCTGTATGCCTGCTCCCTCAGCCAATAAAGCGAGATGAGCGCTGTAACCCCAGAGTCATCCACGACTGGACCTAATGGTCAGGGGTCCCTTTACCTTTACCTATACTTAGGATGCCTCCAATCAATTACCTTTGTAATCAGAGCATTCTAAATTTCCAGCATTTTGAATATTAGAAGTGCAAGACAAGAAGCAGAATGTATGAAGAAACCCGTCAAAGAAGATGAAATTAGGTAAGACAGAACCTTAAAACGCAACTGTATGCAATTTGGGTTATAAAAATTGACGTTGGGTGAGCAGAGAGTCACTATTTTTGCTGTATTGGAATATAACCATTGACTAACAAATGAAACTTTCAATATGGAAGAAGAATAAAATATCATTATTTAGAAATATTAGACATATTCTGCCTTCCCTTCCGTTTTTAAGCTATTCATACCAATTTTACCCTGCTTGTGAATCCCCATATTGCCATTTCTGGGAAACAGTTACTTTACAAAAAAGAGAGAGAAAATCTAGCACAAACTATCTTGAGTAAGAACAGATGTAAAACAGAGTGTACTAATAGTGCTATCCTATGAATGCCTACTCTGAAGCAAGTCTTATTAAGTTGAATGGGACTTACTCCCAGGGAAATTATTAAAGGACCTAAATTTTCAGCCTTTCAGGAAAGGTAGGAGGATGAACTCTGCACACAGGAAGGCCCATTTCGCTTTCTCATAACCACTTTGCTACTCTGTTAACCACTGGTGTTTTTACACTTCTTTTGAAGTCGCACCAAGCATTTGCCAGAAATAGTTATTGTTTCTTCTAAACTCCAGGCCTTTGAGTAAGTGACTGCTAGGGGGAAGAGGAGCCTAGTCTGTCCTTTAGCCTTTCTCTCTCTCAGCTAAGCCACAGGCAGAAATTCAGCAGGTGTCACTTTCCCTATCTCTACAAGGGGGAAACTACACCTGTTGAGTCAATAGCTGCCTCACAGCTCTTAAAAGAGCTCCGGCCAGAATTAAAGCTGCAAACCCGATTCCCAGCCTCAGGAGACCCTCAGGATGACATATTTATTTAGCATTTATTCTGATTTGCTTGCACAAAATTTATGCAGGAGTCAGACAATGTCCAGTCCAGCATTGGTTATACAGTGGTACCTCAGGTTAAGAACTTAATTCGTTCTGGAGGTCCCTTCTTAACCTGAAACTGTTCTTAACCTGAGGTACCACTTTAGCTAATGGGGCCTCCTGCTGCCGCCATGTGATTTCTGTTCTCATCCCGAAGCAAAGTTCTTAACCCAAGGTACTATTTCTGGGTTAGCGGAGTCTGTAACCTGAAGCGTCTGTAACCCGAGGTACCACTGTAATATGATTGCAGGGAGGTTATATGACAATGAACATCCTGCATTCACCCCAATTTGCTTGTGAGGTGTTTAACCATTTTTTCCTTCCACACTTTTCAGTGTGGCCACTTCCAGACAATCTGTTTATTGAGCATTTTCCCCGATCTGTTTGCAGGGAGATTAGGTAAAGGTAAAAGGTAAAGGACCTCTGGATGGTTAAGTCCAGTCAAAGGCGACTATGGGGTTGCGGCGCTCATCTCGCTTTCAGGCCGAGGGAGCCAGCGTTTGTCCTCAGACAGCTTTCCAGGTCATGTGGCCAGCATGACTAAACCGCTTCTGGTGCAATGGGACACCGTGGTGGAAGCCAGAGCACACAGAAACACTGTTTACCTTCCCACCACAGCAGTACCTATTTATCTACTTGCACTGGTGTGCTTTCGAACTGCTAGGTTGGCAGGAGCTGGGAGAGAGTGACGGGAGCTCACCCTGTCCTGTGGATTCGAACCACCAACCTTTTGATCAGCAAGTCCAAGAGGTGCAGTGGTTTAGACCACAGCCACTGGCAGAGGGTGGGCACGGGGATCACACTGCCCCTGGCACCATTGGGGAGGGGGGTACCATCGTGGCTGGCCCCCTGGACATGTGCCACGCGCACCCCCGCCGCATCGGGTGCCACGGCCCCACGGATGGTGCACCACGCCCCAGGATGCATGCCACACCCCCGGGATGTGCACCAGCCACACCCCTGCCTGCTCTCCGCCCCCGGTGTCAGAGCATGCAGCTTCGCCACTGACCACAGTGCCACCCGCGTCCCTATAGGGAGATTAGATGACATTGGCTATTCAACGAGTATTCACATTCTGTCTTGTTTGTGAGAAGGTTAGGTGACATTGCAAGAACACAAAAGTTATCCCACATTTTCCAGTGCATTTCCTTGTCACAGAAAGGCCTACATTTTGGGGAAAGCAGGTCTGTTGTGCAAGAATCAGAGAATCATACAGCTGGAAGGGACCCTGAGGATCATCTAGTCCAGGCATGTCCAAAGTCCATTTCGGGGGCCTAATCCGGCCCGCCGGTTGGTTTAATCTGGCCCCCGTGACAGTTTATTTCCTGGTGTAAAATCCTAAAAAAACCCTCAACAACTTCAATCTGTGCACAACCCAGCAAATTTTAGGCACTTTAGAAAATTATTGTTATTAGAATTGATAATACCTATTGTGATAAAATTGTACTTGTAATTCCATTTGAACTGTGTCTTCTTCATGGTTCAGCACCGAGTTATACAGATGTAACTGTATAAAGGCTTAGGGTGGTATTTTCTGTTTTTTTTATATTTTAATTTTATGTTGTGAACCACCCTGAGATCTACAGGTATAGGGTGGTATACAAATTTTAATGTAAACAAACTAACAAACAAAGGGAAAATACTGCTACTGAGGACAAGGGCTTCTTATCTCTTTCCCTTTGGGCCATTTTTCAATGGACTTTACCGTATTTTTCGCTCTATAAGACGCACCAGACCATAAGATGCACCTAGTTCTTAGAGGAGGAAAACAAGAAAAAAGCAGTATAAAGTAATGGGTAGATTAAGTACAATGAGATTAATTGGAAGTCAGTTTTAAATTTCTTCTATATCAGTTTTATAATTGTGTTCAGTATCAGGAGTATATGGGATGGTAATTATATTAATCTTCTTGTATATTATAGTGTGGTGGTTTGTTTGATTCTTCTGTTATTTGTTTCTTTGTTTACTTTTATGTACGTCTGTTCTTTCATAAATGTATTTATTTTAAATTAATAAAGATATATTTTTAAAAAATGAAAAGCAAGAGAGAGAGAAATGTATTGATTTGTTGGCTGGTCGGCATCCATCTGTCTCGAGAGACAAAGGCGTGTGCACCCAGGGGTGAAGTCAAACCACTGAAAAAAGAAATTAGCGCAGCAACGAAGGGAGTGGGTGGTGTTACATTCATAAAGAATAAGTGTAGAGCCGAGCCCATGAAGAAGGAAGTCTAGGTTTATAAGGGACCACTGTATTTGTCCCAGCACTTTACAGAAAATGATGAGTCACTGTTCTCAACAGCTCTTTGGGAAACAACACATTCACACAGAAGCTGCAAAGCAAGAAGGGCCATAGCTGAACAGATTTTGTGTCATAATTAATGCCAGGGAGCATAGAATCCATTAGATTAGCATTTGAAATGATTTAAATAAGAAAACTGCAAATTTTAATAAGCATTTCTTAAATATTTTCATTGGAACACAGGGTACTAAAACACATTTTACAAAAAAAACTACCCACATTTAATTTTAATCTTTTAAAAAATTCTTTATTCATTTATTGAATTTATATACGGCCCTATCCCCAGTGGTCTCAGGGCGGTTCACAGAAAAGATCACAATATATAAAATCAAAATAAGAACAATAACCCGATAAAATCCCCCCCAAAAGAGCCACATTTTAGAAGGGTATGGGATGTCAATCATGTCAACCAAAGGCCTGGTTAAAAAGGAATGTTTTTGCCTGCCCCCTTAAGGCGTATAATGAAGGCGCCAGGCGAACTTCCCTGAGGAGAGCATTCCACAGACGGGGAGCCACTGCAGAGAAGGCCCTATTCTTGTGTTGCCACCCTCCGGACCTAATCTCCATATGTGTATAAAGGTCCTGGGCTGTCCAGATGACAAGGCACACACACACACACACCTCAGCCTCGCCGATGTGATCCAAAGGAAAGCAGAGCAATACGTCTGGCACCAGCTTGGCTGCAGAAGTTGCCGGAAGGAGACGTGCAAAGAACCATCCAACCCTTTTAGGGACTCTGCTCTGGATTTATGTAGGGCTTACCCACTGAGCCAGGCACAGGCAAACTCCGGCCCTCCAGATGTTTGGGACTACAATTCCCATCATCCCTAGCTGACAGGACCAGTGGTCAGGGATGATGGGAATTGTAGTCCCAAACATCTGGAGGGCTGGAGTTTCCCTATGCCTGCCCTGAGCCTTTTCCCCTCCCAAAGGTAGAAGAGGTTTAGGATCAGAGTTTTCCTTCTCTTAGATGGGCTAGCTTCTCAGGTGGATGAGCTCCACCCAAAGGTGGACTTTGTGCAATCAAAATTTGTCAACACCCCTGCTTCTCATGCTCCGTTTTACAGCATTGTTGTGGTGCCTCCTACCAGTCCTACTACCTTAAAACCGCCTATGCCCCTTCTGCCCCTCGCTTCCCCTTGCAGCCCATGCAGAAACCACTTTATTGACCCGTCAACCTGCTATTGGTCTCGTCCACTCAATCTGCCTGTCTTCCTATGCCAGGGATGTCTATTGATTTAATGGCTCTCTAATATGATACATGGGATGCAGGTGGCACTGTGGGTTAAACCACAGAGTCATGCAGATCAGAAGGTTGGCGGTTCGAATCCCTGCGACGGGGTGAGCTCCCATTGCTCGGTCCCTGCTGCTGCAAACCTAGCAGTTCAAAAGCATGTCAAAGTGCAAGTAGATAAATAGGTACCGCTCCGGTGGGAAGGTAAACGGCGTTTCCGTGCGCTGCTCTGGTTCACCAGAAGCGGCTTAGTCATTCTGGCCACATGACCCGGAAGCTGTATGCTGGCTCCCTCGGCCAATAAAGCAAGATGAGCGCCACAACCCAAGAGTCGGCCACAACTGGACCTAATGGTCAGGGGTCCCTTTGCCTTTACCTTTAATATGATATATGCTTAAATGGGGTGGTGGTGGTGGGATTAAGCTCATAGATTCTATGGCTCCCTTGAGACATGACTGCTCCCTCATAAGCCATTTAAGTTAGGAAGGCATAATTTCGGTTTGTGGTTGAGCAAAGGTGGGAGAAGGCAGGTTTGCGTGATAGCAAAGTCCTTATATCTGCACATGACAGTTATCGAGAGGCAGAGGGACCTCTTGGGTTGTGGTGAAGGTGTGAGATAAGCTGAGGACTTCCTTGCTCACACCCTCAGTCACTGTTCAGTACTAGCTCCCCCCTGTGAGAGATGCTGTTCCCCCAACACTGTGCAGGGATTCTCCACCTAGCCTCAAACACCTACTGAGTTGACAGGGGTTGATGGAAGTTCTTGAGCTGCAACAGAGGGTCCTACATACATTTATTTGCATCTGCAGGCTGTGTACATGTAGGGTTATAGCTTTTTTACAACCTTGTGTTCCTGTAGCTGAGTTTAGATGAACATTTGCCTAAAAACAAAAGAATGAACTCCCATTTCCAAGTCTTTTGGGAAAAGGTCACTCTGAAATCAATAAAGCGATTTTTTGCATATGTGACTGTATAATGTATTATGTAATATGCATGGCATGTATTACAATACAGGAAAAATAGAGATTATACTTGTACAATGTTTTGTACATTGTACAAGGTACAGGGGTACCTCGGGTTACAGATGCTTAAGGTTACAGACTCCGCTAACCCAGAAATAGTACCTCGGGTTAAGAACTTTCCTTCAGGATGAGAACAGAAATTGTTCGGCAGCAGCACAGCGGCAGCAGCGGGAGGCCCCATTAGCTAAAGTGGTGCTTCAGGTTAAGAACAGTTTCAGGTTAAGAACGGACCTCCAGAACGAATTAAGTACTTAATCCGAGGTAACACCAGCGCTCCTTGCAGCCAGCTGAATGCACCTATGTCTGTGCAGTTCTTTCTTATCAATGAAGAGACGGAAGATCACACAGTTTGGCCCTTATTGCATAGATTAATCTGAGGTTGCAGTTCGTCTTTGTTTCTGTTGCAAGCACCACATTGCTTTGATTGCACATTCTGCACAGTGATGATTTCTTGGTATCTGGAGAATGGATGGCTCTTGCTTTAGGAAGATTCAGGAAGTTCCAGGCAGCTGTAAACATTCTAAACAGTTCCATAAAGTTTTAAAAACCACTAATACTTATGAGTAGTAACATTACATATACAGTGATTTCAGCTTTTCATTTCAAGGTGACCTTTTTTCACATATGACAGGACTCCAAACTTCCATCAGCCCCAGACACTTTCTTGCAAACATGTGTTGCTCTGCTTTCCTTTGGACCACATAAATGAGACTGAGGGGGGCGGGGTCTTGCTGTCTGGGCAGCCCAGGCCAGGACCTCCACACATGCTGCCCAGGCTTACTTCCCAGGGAGATAACTTTGGTGCTGCTAACACGATAGTTTGACTTCACTCCTGGAGGTGCACTCCATTGTTTCTTGAGACAGAGAGATGGCAACACAATGGGTTGTGGAAAGGAGGATTTAAAATTACATTTTAATCAACTTTTGCACAATTATAATGTTTTCAGTGTCAGTTGTGAATGGATGCATTCTGTTTGCATCCATTCTGACTGCATCCTTTTAGTTCTTCTTCTACCCCCATTCCCCACCCCCATAAGGTTGTACACCTGCAAATATGCACATTTTATACTCTCCTCCCTGCATCTCTGTGGCCCCGAGAACAGACATAGTGCAGCTGCTTACACAATTCGTTTTTCAAAATTTTCCACTCTCGTTTGTGGCCCTTGCTATTCCTCCACCACTCTCTGGCCTTTTCATTTCTTTCAAATGAACAGTATGTGCACCATTGCAGACACAGATAGTAATAAAGGAAACAAAAGATGGCGGTGAAATTGAGAATTTCCCCCAAGTTTGTCAGTTTCATCATTGACTAGAAAGGTATTGGTGAAAACTCCCAGTTTCACCAGGGGATGGGAACATGAATGAAATGTTGAGAAAATGAAAGACTGCACGCACTGTCAAGACATTCATCAACCACAACATGAGAGGACCGCAGTTGTATCGAGTAGTAAGTCAGTACAGAACAGGATCTGGGGCAGTTAAGCAAGAAGGTATCTTGTCGTGCATTAGCTGGAGAGAGTGTGTGACTGTATTGAATTCAGTGAAAGCAAAATTTTGTGAATGGTGGTATTGTAACATAAAACAGAGGTGGGGAGAATCCCTGTGATCATAAAAGACCTGAAAATGTTTGTGTGATTTCAACCTGGTGGTTCTTACTTCATTTAGATGTTTGTAATGTGAAGAGGTAGCCAATGATGGCTACAATGCTTATTCACATTATAGATGTCTGGCCTTTTCCTTTCTGCAAACAATTTCTGCAAACAGAAATAACACAAGGAAAGTTCAACACCATGTGCCCATATCTGGTAGACCAGCTAACTTATCCTGATAGGGGCTGGACTACATTAAGGTTACCAGATTTTTTCCAATGAATCTGGGGACACTTTTTTTGTTTTGTTTTGGATTTTTATTGATACAGCAAGAAAAAAGAAAATACCAAATTACATACAGGAATAACCATAGACAAACAATAAAACATACAGGAATAACCATAGACAAACAATAAAACATACAGGAATAACCATAGACAAACAATAAAACATATATTGGTCTTAACACTAAAGACCCAACCTCCCATCTATTCCATATTTCGATTTCATATTACTTATTGCCAATACACACTTTTATCATAATTAAACTTTTTCTTAATATATCTAATTTCTTATATCTACCTTGCAGCTATCACTTAAGTTCCTCGAATGCTGCAAGAGAATTTAAACTACTATATTTATTTTTCAGATATTCTTTGAAAACCTCCCATTTTGAAACAAATTCCTATTTTGATTTATTCTTTATTTTTTCTGATAGGCCATCTAATTCAGCATATTCTGTCAGCTTTTGGATCCAATCTTGTATAGAGGAGATTACATTACTCTCCCATTTTGCCGCGATCAGAACTCTTGCTGCTGCTGTCGCATATAAAAAGATACCCTTCCTCTTTTGCGGAATATCCAAATCTGTTATTCCCAGGAGGTAGGCCTCTGGTTTTTTATTGAAAGAGATCTTTAGCATTTTTTGCAGTTCTGCATGGATACTCTGAATCTGGGGACACTTTTCAACTTCCTACTAAATAGATGGATTTTGTCAGGGGACTGAATTGTAAATCTGGGGACTGTCCCCAGGAAATGGGGACGTCTGGCAACCTTAGTCTACATGGACTTTGGTCTGGTTCCAGCAAGGTACCATATTTTTCACTCTATAAGATGCACCTGACCACAAGACACAACTAGTTTTTGGAGGAGGAAAACAAGGGGAAAAAAATTATGAATCCCAGAAGCCAGAACAGCAAGAGGGATTGCTGCGCAGCAAAAGCAGCGATCCCTCTTGCTGTTCTGGCTTCTGGGATAGCTGTGCCAGTCTGCATTCACTTCATAAGACGCACACACATTTCCCCTTACTTTTTAGGAGGGAAAAAGTGAGTCTTATAGAGCAAAAAATACGGTATTTCTTATCAAAGAGCATGTATTAAGGGTTCCTTAATAGTTAGATGATCTTGCAAATGCATTATTGCTTTGTAAATTTGTAAGACATTGGTTGGCTGTTGGCATCCGTCTGTCTCGAGTGACCTCCCTGGGGCACAAGCCTGGGCAGTGTGCCTGGAGGTCTTGGGCTGCTGAAATGACGAGACCCCCCTCTTGATCTCACTGATGTGCTCCAAAGGAAAGGTTAGCAATATGTTTGGCACCAGCTTGGCTGCAGGATTTGCCGGCAGGAGATGTATAAGGTGCCATCAAACCATTTTACGGACTCGGCTCTGGATTTGTGTATGGTTTGCTCCTTCTCCCAAAGATGTCCAACAAGGCAGCAGATGTTGAGGATCAGAGTTTTCCTTCTCCTAGATGGACTGCCTTTCCAGGCAGACAAGCCCCCACCTGCCCCTCACTTCCCTCCACAGCATACATAGAAACTGCTGTCTTGACTGTTGGACCCACTACAGTGGTACCTCGGGTTAAGAAATTAATTCATTCTGGAGGTCCGTTCTTAACCTGAAACTGTTATTAACCTGAAGCACCACTTTAGCTAATGGGGCCTCCCGCTGCCGCTGCGCCAGCACCGCACAATTTCTGTTCTCATCCTGAAGCAAAGTTCTTAACCCGAGGTACTATTTCTGGGTTAGTGGAGTCTGTAACCTGAAGCGCCTGTAACCTGAAGCATCTGTAAGCCAAGGTACCACTGTATTGGTCTTCTCCAGTCAAAGATTCAGTGTTTCTGTTCGTTTCAATGGGACCTTTTTAAGCAATTCAAATTGCAGCCCCTCTTCCTCGGAGTCAGGCCCACCTAGAGACATAAATTTTCTGGAATTTTATAAAGTCATTGGGGGGGAGACACACACCTGAGTTTTATCCCAGGGAGGGGGAGGCATTGAGAGGGTAGGACAAATGTTTCTGCAAAAACGAAGAAGAAAAAAGTGCAATATTTCTCTTTAGCTCTCTTTACATTTCAAAAGTCGCTTTGTTAATTTAGGAACATAAAATGCATTCTGCATAACTTGGTTTACTACAGAGTTGTCATGTTTGGTATGTTAAAATTACAGTTTGTTCAGATAATAATTACAAACGGGATTTCTTCTTCAAAGTTTTTGTTACACACGGAGCTGAAAGCTGCCGAACTGTTAGGAAACTAGAATCTCTTTGGTTTTGCCACTTTTGAGGAGCAGGCAAAAACAAAGAAAGCCGAAACCATCAACATTATAGTAAAACATATTATTATTTATTCTGAAAATTATTATGACTCCTCCAGTTCTCCACAGTGTCAAGCAGAGATAAATACTCATTTCCATAGAAAGAGCTGAGAAAAAGAGGGGCGGAGGAACAAAACACTATATGAAATGGAATAAACCTCTTTTTCTAAGGTATCACTGTGTTTCTGTTTCTTCCTATTTGTAATCATATTTATCATGGACTTCTAAAAACTGAAGGCTTGCCCAGATTGAAACAAGCTTCTACACTTTCATATGTCAGTTTGTTTCTTGATTTGTTGTGAGTATTTCCAGACATGGACTAGTTTCTTTCACATGCTGCAGAAGATGGAGGAATTTGAAGTAGGTAAGAAGCAAGAGGTGTCTTTTTTTCCCTTTTTCTTTTGGAGATTTGCTCAAAAAAGCTAAACAATTTTGCCTCCCCCCCAAAAAAAAACCTTTTCGCAGGATTTACACTTTTTAAAATATGGCAACCCTAGCTGTGCAAAAGCTTTGCCATCACATTGCAGGAGGGATATACAGTGGTACCTCGGGTTACAGATGCTTCAGGTTACATACACTTCAGGTTACAGACTCCACTAACCCAGAAATCGTACCTCGGGTTAAGAACTTTGCTTCAGGATGAGAACAGAAATCATGCTCCAGCGGCACGGCAGCAGCAGGAGGCCCCATTAGCTAAAGTGGTGCTTCAGGTTAAGAACAGTTTCAGGTTAAGAAGGGTTAAGCACTTAAACAGTGGTACCACTGTACTTGGCAAAATCCCAGACCAAATTCCTTGGTCAAATACCCAAAGATGTTTTATACCATGGGCGTTGCAAAGGGGGTGGGGTAGCTGCCCCCCCAATCAAGTAAAACAATAGAAATACTTA
>JAXCMG010000031.1:13491021-13511674 GCA_034642415.1 Podarcis siculus | reverse complement strand
TATCCTGCAAAATTTGTAAATACCTTTCCAGCATTAATAATAATAATAATAAGCTGTGAGAAGACAAGTTACAGGGAACCAGGCAGAGGGCCTTCTCGGTAGTGGCACCCGCCCTGTGGAACGCCCTCCCACCAGATGCCAAAGAGAAAAATAACTACTAAACTTTTAGAAGACATCTAAAGGCAGCCCTGTTTAGGGAAGCTTTTAATGTTTAATAGGTTACTGTATTTTAGAGTTTTGTTGGAACCCGCCCAGAGTGGCTGGGGAAACCCAGCCAGATGGGTGGGGTTTAAATAATAAATTATCATCATCATCATCATCATCATCACTTATGCTTCTGCCTTTGAATCTTGGATCTGGCGAATTTGCAACACCATGAAGTGGATGGCAACAGCAGCAGCAGCAACAACAATAATGGAATAGGATGCACCTATTTTCATCGGCGAAATGTAGGAGAGTATGAACTAAGCCAGCAAAAGGGAGGCCCCATGCAAATACGACATCCTTCTTCCTTCCCTTCAGACCATGTCAGGGCCCTCCAAAAGGCAGAAATGCATCTTGCTCAGTGTACAACTCAGGGCTTGCTTGTAGTCAGTATACAGAAATTATAATGGCCTGACTTAAATAAAAGTTTCAGAAATCATTTTGGGGGACTAAATATAGGAAAACCTTGTCTTAAGTGTTCTGATCATCTTTCTAAAATACTATTTCATAAGTCTTCTTCAATTTTTTTTTGGGGGGGGAGAAAGGCTTTGGGGCAAAATGGGGGAAGTCCCCCCACACCTGTCTTTTCCTGTTTGAGCCTTTACATCTTTAGGCCCACCCACACAGGATCAAAGGGTTATAATCCATCTGGCATCCCCCCAAATCTGGCCTCAAGGTCCCAATCTTGTTGTTTTTCGTTTTTCTTTTTTCAAACCAAGCCAACAAAGCACAGACCTATGTGACTAACATCAGGTGTCATTTGCCTTTGGTCACAAGTTCATGGGACAGATTTGGGCTCCCATTAAAGGATATATATATATATAGGGATGTGGGTGGCGCTGTGGGTTAACCCACAGAGCCTAGGACTTGCCGATCAGAAGGTCGGCGGTTCAAATCTCCATGAAGGGGTGAGCTCCCGTTGCTCGGTCCCTGCTCCTGCCAACCTAGCAGTTCGAAAGCACGTCAAAGTGCAAGTAGATAAATAGGTACCACTCCGGCGGGAAGGTAAACGGCGTTTCCATGCACTGCTCTGGTTTGCCAGAAGCGGCTTAGTCATGCTGGCCACATGACCCGGAAGCTGTACGCCGGCTCCCTCGGCCAATAAAGCGAGATGAGCGCTGCAACCCCAGAGTTGGCCACGACTGGACCTAATGGTCAGGGGTCCCTTTACACACACACACACACACACACACACACACAGTATTGTACATCTCTTCTGTATGATTCTGAGGCATCAACTGTCACCGTAAAGTCGTGGTATTACCACCTCTGTTATTGGTCTGAATTTCCCTCTGATCTAAGCAGCTATTTCAGTATGAAGAGTTCCCGGAAGATGTCAAATTCACATAGAAAACAGAAATTAGCCCAACGCCGATTGGAGTGGGCGGTGTTACATTCATAAAGGATTACTATAGAGTATAGCCCATGAAGAAGCCCATAGTCTAGGCAGGGCTTGATTAAGACCATAAGTACATAAAAGAGTTTGGTGCCCCCATATATATCTAATTCAAAATATAAACAATGATAAAATTTCATTTTTCGAAATGAAACAAAACCTACAGTGAGGTGGAAAACAATGTTTATTTTTCTATACTTCCACTTTATTGAAAAAAATTCCCTTACTTTTTCCAATTGCAAAGTCTTTTATCAGACCCTCAAAACGAATCTTATGTAACACATCTGCTTCTATACTTAGTAGAGATCAGGCATCCAGCCTGCCTTGTTGCATGGTTGTTCTGTTGGGATTGACAGTTTACATAAAATCACAATCAATTATGGTAATTGAAATACTGTACATTCTAAAATCAATTCATTCTAAAATCAATTCAGAATCAAATTCATGGCAACCATTGGGCTTGAGTTCTATGAAGACTGCAGAAGGACTGTGCCTTGGCCAAAGGCCAGGCGGAACAGCTCTGTCTTGCAGGCCCTGCAGAAAGATGTCAAGTCCTGCAGAGCCCTAGTCTCTTGTGACAGAGCGTTCCACCAGATCGGGGCCAATTTATTGGTACATATTCATTTCTATGGTTTGCTATTCAGAAATGACTTCAAATACTTCTTTCTAGAGCTCACTAGATTCAATTGTAGCCACAACCATGAAGTTATTGGCTGGTCTCAGGCAAATCATAATTTGTCAACCCATTGCTTTTTAGTTTTTAATAGCTTTTGGTAGTTTATATTGAGTCTTCATTGTTGTATTCGTTTTGTGAGCAACTTACGTTTTGGGCTGGCTGTATAAATTCAGTTAAGAGTAAATAAATATATCCTAGTATGACTGAGGGGTTTTTTGTTAAAACTTTTTTCTGTGACCTGTTTCCACATTAACACCCAACATATTTTTGCAGATGTATCCTAGACAGCACTAGAGTTGCCAACTGTTACTAGTCCTTCTTCTGTGTAGAAATTATTCAGGTGACACTTTTCTCGCTCACTGCCAGGAAAAGCTTCACCTGCTTCATGTTCCCATGTTTTGAAATGCATGGAATCAGGATCAATAACAACCAGTGGGTCTCATTAAAAAAGGTGGCCGTAGAGTATTCTTGGTCTGGATACCACGTTCTATTCTCTCTCCCACAAATGCAACAATTATGATACAATAAAAAGTAATAATCAGTATTCTGTGGCCACTAAATACGCTCAGTCTTCATTGGACTATACTGGTGGGGGTCCCCGCTTTAGGGTTTTCCCCTCTTTCTTTTTTTTTTTTAAAAAGCACATTAGCAAACCCTGGGGTTTTCCTGAGTGTACAGACACCCTCCTCATCTGCGTGGGCAGTGCTGTTTTGGTTACATAAGGACCAGTGCTAAGAAAATTAAGGGTTTTGTTTGTAAGTATACAATACTGTGGAATCCTAAACATTGTGACCATGTAATGAGAAAAGTTCTGCTGTTTTAAAATTAAATAACAAGGGAGGGAGTGCCATTAACAGATAATGAATAGAGTAAATTATAATCTTCATGGATATAGCTTGGGGGAAATTGAGCCTGGGGTTTTTCCAGCCAGCTTGGCTGGCAATATGCAGCGTCCTTCTGGTTTTGTGACGAGTTCAACAAGTATTTTTAGATAATGAAAAGCCAACTTGTGACCCAGATAATATGAAGCCGTTGAGCTGGAGGTGTGAGGGGTGATTTCTGGACACGGTTGCATCTCAGGGTAATACACAAGTCATGACAAGCTGTCACTGGATCATGGCAATGGACTAGTTCATATATTACACATGCAGGTTTAACATCAAATACATATGTGGCAGTCAGCTACAGCTAATTCCAGCTTTCTGATAACTGGGTGTCTATAATGCATATGTTTTTAAACATACATCACTCAGGGTGGGGGAGACATGCTCTTTTAATAAACCATAGAGTTATATCTTTAAAAGTAACATTTAAAAAAAACCACAAAGGGAACAATGTTGCAAAAGCAATCAGGACGCATCACTAAGATCAAACTGGATTTTAAAACACGTGCTTCATTGGTTTATCTGGGATGCGGGTGGCACTGTGGGTTAAACCACAGAGCCTAAGACTTGATGATCAGAAGGTTGGCAGTTCGAATGCCCACGACAAGGGGAGCTCCCGTTGCTCGGTCCCTGCTCCTGCCAACCTAGCAGTTTGAAAGCATGAAGTGCAAGTAGATAAATAGGTACCACTCCGGTGGGAAGGTAAACGGCGTTTCCGTGCGCTGCTCTGGTTCACCAGAAGCGGCTTAGTCATGCTGGCCACATGATCCGGAAGCTGTATGCCGGCTCCCTCGGCCAGTAAAGCAAGATGAGCACCGCAACCCCAGAGTCGTCTGCGACTGGACCTAACGGTCAGGGGTCCCTTTTCCTTTACCTTTATCATTGGTTTACACTCCCTTGCCATTTTCTAAAGAACAGAAGTACCTCCCAGCAAACTCAGCAGAACATCTGAGTCAACATTTTGGGGGAGATAAGAAACCTTCATCTTTGGTGTCTCCATGCAAAACTCTCCCATTTTTTCTTGGGGTGGGGGAACAACACAAGGGAATTACCATATGTAGTTTAAAAGCTGCTGGTTTAAACACATGCAGGTGGTCCAGCAAAGACATTTCATTTGTTTCCGCCTCTGTTAGGAATATAGGAAGCAGCCTTATATCAAGCCAGAGCAGTGGTTCATCTACTCAGTATTTTCACTGGTTGGTAGCAACTCTCTGTTTCAGATATTTTCTCAGGTCTGCCTGGAAATGACAGGGACAGAACTTCTTGCACGCAGAAGATGTGAGGAGAAAACTCCACAGAGTTGTTGCTACGCCACAGTCTCGAATTTCGGCAAAAGGACCTTTTAGCACATGCAGTCTGATCCTATGCCTCCTTGCTCTGAATTCAATGAAAGAAACATACATCAGGTTGCAGCCTTAAAGAGGAACACACAGAGCATCGAAAATCTGGCAGCCCGTATCCCCCGTGAAAGACATTTCGCTGTTTTAGAAAACAGTTGGAAGATCAGTAACTCTGCCTGTTCCACTCAAGGATGAAATTATGAACAGGTTCTGAAGATATTGCGAATTTTGTCTGACGGTTAATGGTGACCCACAATTTTTTCCCCTCCAACAAGCAGCTGCAACGGCTGTTGACGGCTGATGGAATCTCAACTGCATCTCGCTAAAGCCCAGAGAGAATCGCCTTCCTCTCTTCTTCATGAAAAAAGAGTGCCACTAAATGCCTGACTGCTCACCGTGAACAGGAAGGAGACTCGAAAGGTTGAGCTCCCAGCATGGCTGAGTGCTTTGCTTTTAATTGCTTTAAATGATACGCTTACAGGGTTTTTTTAAAAAAAAATTGCAAAGAGTAACAACAACAACAAAAGTGGACTATGCACATATAGCCAAAGTAAAGTGAAAAAGGAGTCAAGAGAGGGCATTGCATCTGAGTCACAAAAAGTGGGAGCTGTAAATCAATTGACTGAGAATTGGAATGAAGAGGAGACAATGTGCTTTTTGCAAGACTTTGGTAATGTTGTAGCAATGGCAATCTCCTGCTTGTTGTAGCAATGGTAATGTGCTAGATCAGGCATGGCCAAACTTGGCCCTCCAGATGTTTGGGGACTACAACTCCCATCATCCCTAGCTAACAGGACCAGTGGTCAGGGATGATGGGAGTTGTAGTCTCAAAACATCTGGAGGGCTGAGTTTGCCTATGCCTGGGCTAGATGGTAATCCAGCTAAATGCTGGATGATTTTAATTGCATTTTTACAGGCATGCCATGGACTCCTTGAATGAAGCTTGCTGACCACTGGTGATCCACAGGCGACATTTTGAGGACCCCTGCCCTAAGTCATTTCCCGAAATTTCCCTGAGCACTTGGGGATTCTATTAGCAATGCCGAAAAGGCTTTAAAAATGTGTATTTTTTTAAAAAGGGTAATTTTTTTATTCAATAAAAAGAAAATGTATAAGCTACTTTTTCCAAGGGGTTCACAGACAAAACTATAGATAAAACATGGATGAAATCCTCAAGCCAATTAAAAAAGCAAATATACAGAAAAGCAAATATACCAAAATAAGCATTTTAAAAATGCTTGAGGATAAGTTACTCAAGTTACTTGAGGATAAGTTATTTAAACCCTGAGGGGTTTTCTGCATATTCGATCAAGTACCTGATTGTCGGTTAATGTCGACACCTCAAGCTGCTGTTAACGGCACAGCTACAGAAATAGGCTGAATATTTGGCAATCTTGATTGACAGATGCCATTTACAACAGGGTTCCTGTACCACTGACAGCTGCATCGAAGTGGGAATTTCCTCAGGTGCACCCCTGCATGACAGACTGCACCTGCCAGTTCTTTTTTTCTCCACTGCAGTAACTTGGCATCTGGTTGCTTTATATTAAACTTTAATACCAAGGCTGTAATCCACAGCTTTTAATGTTCCTAACATTTTTACTGACCCAAAGGCGCCTGGGCCTTAAATAGCAGCACACACAGCACACAAACTTTTCAGGCAACACTCTCCATGGCAGAAAATGTTGTGCCTGGTTCATTTTTGCCAGTGGGCACTCTTTCTTAGATGCAGAAGCAGGTTCAAGATAGAAGGTGGCAGCTCTAACACTTCTCTGCAAAATACAGGTGAAACTCGAAAAATTAGAATATCGTGAAAAAGTTCATTTATTTCAGTAATTCAACTTAAAAGGTGAAACTAATATATGAGATGGACTCATGACATGCAAAGCGAGATATGTCAAGCCTTTATTTGTTATAATTGTGATGATCATGGCGTACAGCTGATGAAAACCCAAATCAACAATCTCAGAAAATTAGAATATTAAATGAAAGCAGCAAAACAAGGATTGCAAATAGAGCAATATTGGACCTCTAAGAAGTAGAAGCATATCTCGCTTTGCATGTCATGAGTCTATTTCATATATTAGTTTCACCTTTTAAGTTGAATTACTGAAATAAATGAACTTTTCCACGATATTCTAATTTTTCGAGTTTCAAGTGTAGATATTCTGTCTTGCTTCCAAAAGCATGGAAAGCTAAAAACAAATAATAAAAAACACAATGTTCCCATAACAACAATGACACCCGATGCCTAGGAACAGCAGACGAAAAAGCTTTCAAAAAAAACAGGGGGAATATTCAGGCCAAGACCTTTTTTAAAAAAGCGGGGGTTTTGTTTTTGTTTTATTGGCATCCTAAATCAAGGAAGAGACTGAATGTGGTGAAGCTCAGTCAGATGAGCATTCCATAAGTAGCTCTCAGTGCAGAGAAATCTCTGTCCATGGTAGCTGCCCATGAGGCAGACTTGAGGGACCCAGAGCCAAACTTTCAAGGTTGAACAATGCATACAGGAAGGGAAAGAGGGGAAATGATCGTCCTTAAAATAAAGGTAAAGGTAAAGGTAAAGGACTCCTGGATGGTTAAGTCCAGTCAAATTCGACTATGGGGTGCGGTGCTCCTTTCCGCTTTCAGGCTGAGGGAGCCAGGATTTGTCCACAGACAGCTTTCTGGGTCAAGTGGCCAGCATGACTAAACTGCTTCTGGTGTATGGGTCACCATGATGAGTGCCAGAATGCATGGAAACACTGTTTAGCTTCCCGCCGCAGTGGTACCTATTTATCTACTCGCGCTGGTATGCTTTCAAATGGCTAGGTTGGCAAGAGCTGGGACAGAGCAACAGGAGCTCTGTCTGTCACGCGGATTCAAACTGCGGATTCGAACTGCTGACCTTATGATCAGCAAGCCCAAGAGGCTTGGTGGTTTAGACCACAGCGCCACCCGTGTCCCCAGTTCTTAAAGTACTGTAATAGTTGGGAGGCAAACACCATACTCGTTCATCATCATCATCAACTTTATTGCACTAGCCAAAAGCCATGGCATCATTCACAAAGGAAATGAAAAGAAAAACAACAATAACCATAAAAACATCAGGCACTGCAAATACAATAAACCACGGTCACGTCTCCTAGAAATTATTTGTTGCATACGATAGAATAGCAGGGGGTCTCAGATAGAATGTTGTAGAGTTGTGTTTTTAATATTTTGTTGGGAACCACCCAGAGCGGCTGGGACAACGCAGCCAGGTGGGCAGCATATAAATAATAAAATATGAATTATCACCATCATCTGATGCAGCCCTGGATCTTCACATGAGCAAAGACCCACCCACTTCTTCCAATGCCTGTTACAATACTGGATACCAAGGATTACCGGGCACTGAAGCAAGAGGGGTAAGTAAGACTCCCATAGTATTTCCCTGGCATATTGAACCATTGCATGTGAAGCAGAGTTATTGGACTAGATCAGATGGAGCAATCCAAAAGACCACAACCACATGAAGCTCTCGCATTTGGTTTTGTCCTGCCTTAGGGTGCTGGGTATAACTGGAGACTCGGTGGCGTTGGCTCTCAGATAGCATAAGACTTGAAAGGTGTTGTTGCTAGCTAGATCACCATCTAGGCCAGTGGTGGAGAACCAGGCATTCTGGGTAAATCACACCCACTTTCCCTGCACCTAAAATCATACATGATGTCCGCAGCAGGAAACTTCCAAGTTGTGGCTAAAAATGAAGTAAGATCAGGAATAGACTCTTTTCATTCTCCCTTTGAATAAAAAATCAGCTCTTTTAAAATTCAGGGCTGTGGGAACTCATAATCTGCCTGGAATCTACTCTCCCCTCTTATTTAAACCAAGGCTAGGCAGGCTATAGACATGTGAAATCTACTTGGTGTTGTGTTTTTTTTACTAGAACCCCAGTTGCGAAAGACATACACTTATAATTAACAAAGAGGGTTAAGTACATTTTGCAGCTAGGAGTTAGTTTTCAGTGCCACAGCTCACAGACCTTTCGCACAAAAGTCCACCGTGGGCTAGCTTTATACCATTCAGCAACCGAATTTAGGTAAACAAAAGTATTTTTGTTGCTGCTGTTGATACATGATCGGGAGGTGGAAAAACCTTGCAGATCCACCGCAAATCACAAGTGGATTCCAGGCTACCTCCTGACAACCTCTGATCTAAGAAATCACAGACAGCAGGTAGCTGAGATGTCCAAATTGCACGAGGTATCTAGTCCCTTCTGTACATCAACATTGACCTATGGACTGGAGAGAAATCATTGCCCCACATACAACTGCCACAGGTGGGAGAGTCAGGGTGCCTTTTGCCTTCCTCTGTAACACATAACTTGGCTGGCTGGCTTCCGTGTTTCTAAGCTGCTTTTGAAAGCTCTCTCCTGTAATCTTCCTACTCTGCTTATGGCACACTGCGGTGGGGAATGACACAGTGGGTGGCTGTTTAAAGGGTGGCTGATCCTGCCTTTGAACTAGGAATTTGGATAGCAATGCGATGATGCCGGTTTTCTATAATTATCTAATTGACTCCCAAATCAGATCAGCCTGATGTCCACTGAGTAGCTTTCGTGATACATGCTGGAAGTCGCTCCACAATGGATGCAGGGTAACTGCATTGTCTGATGATGGGGTATAGTTGTGCATTACAGTGGTACCTCGGGTTACAGACGCTTCAGGTTACAGACTCCGCTAACGCAGAAATAGTACCTCGGGTTAAGAACTTTGCTTCAGGATGAGAACAGAAATCGCATGGCGGCAGCAGCAGGAGGCCCCATTAGCTAAAGTGGTACCTCAGGTTAAGAATGGTTTCAGATTAAGAACGGACCTCCAGAACGAATTAAGTTCTTCCACTGTACAGAGTTGGGCAGGCAGCTAACCAAGTATTTACCCAAGCTGTTCCCTGGCTGAAGGCCTTTTTGATAGGGCGTCATTGCAAACACACACATCTCAGCAAGCTTCATCTCCAGAACAGGAGTTCATTTCCTTTTCCCAAGTCAGACTGTGGGTCTGTCTAGCTCAGTGTTGTCCAGTGTTCTCCAGATTGAGGTCTTTCCCAAACCTACCTGGAGATGCCAGGGACTTTCTGTGTGCAGAGTTTGTGTGGCACAGCAGTCAACCCCTATTGGAAACAATAACCTGTTGCTTAGATTATTGGCTGAAGGGATGAAAGAGATAAGAATACAGTGGTACCTCAGGTTACAGACGCTCCAGGTTACAGACTCCGCTAACCCAGAAATAGTACCTTGAGTTAAGAATTTTGCTTCACGATGAGAACAGAAATCATGTGGTGGTGGCGCGGCAGCAGCAGGAGGCCCCATTAGCTAAAGTGGTACCTCAGGTTAAGAACAGTTTCGGGTTAAGAACGGACCTCCGGAATGAATTAAGTTCTTAACCCGAGGTACCACTGTATTTCTCTTCTGCTTGTCCATGCCTGAGTTGGCCTCTGTACACCGAGGGAGACCAGATGCAAATGAGGACAAGACTCTTCTACCTATGCTAGGGGATGAAGGAGGGGAATTTCACAGCAGCTGCAGCTCCACCTGCTTGCATAGTGAACTGCATTGACCTAATTTCCCTTTGCCACAGAACTATTAGCAAGCTGCAAGACAAGCCATGCCATCTTTTGCAGCTGCTTGTCTTAAGCTTTCCCACGGCCCATTTCCCCCTCATGTGAAAAAGTCTCAAGGTGCCAACTTTTAATGGCTCCTGCTCCTCTTCCTAACAGCGGGCATGATCTTTCCAGACATTAAGAGGTGATAAAACTAAATAAATTCAGTGCTGTGAAAAGCCCACACTCTACCCATTTCTGCCAGGGACACTGCTGTTAAAATAGGCCATAGGCCATTTGGCAGCCCTAGTTACGTCAGAATGAATGCCGAAAGACAGCTTCTCTCTGATCCTATACAGATACCTGGAAATAAATCCTGATTTTGGTAGAATCCATGTAACATGTATTGAGGATTGCTAACTTGATTATCTTTTTTTTTTTAATTAACTTATTGATACTTATTCAAAGATATACAAAAATACACACCCATTACAAAGTATCTTTTTAATAATATACTGAGATAAAACAGCTACTTAGTCTAAAAGAGAACAAAGTCAGGAGGAAGAAAAGACAAGGAAAGGAGAAACCTGAAGAATGAGGAAGGAGAGAAAAGGGAAAGAAAGAAAAAACTAAAGAAGGATAAAGAACATGGTGTTTGTGTGTGTGTGTGTGTGTGTGTGTGTGTCTATTTACTACCTTAATTTCCCAACTCTAAACACAGAATGATTTAAACAACAACCATCACCCATCAATAACAACTCATGTGTACTAAGGATAATGATTTGGAAGGAAGACCCCCCCCAATAGCTCTCTACTAGAGATATTTATTAAAAATTCTAAGCAGCCCTTTACCCAAGAGGATTCCAAGATAATAATAATAATAATAATAATAATAATAATAATGTGCAATAAATGCAAAAGACCAAAACCAAAGAGCAGACCAAAATGCAAATGTATGCCCCTTTCCACCTGCCTGGGCAAACAAGACTTAACCTGGCAGCTCTTATTGTCCTTCAATCTAGAGTCATCCAGAAGAGGCTATTGAAAGCAACAGCCACTGGGGGGCCTTCATAAGCTTTCACAGGAAAAAAAAAGTGAAGCCAACTTTACAGTGCAACTTGCAAGGTTTAGGGAAGTTTCGCTGCTGTATACAGTAGCATTTTCAAAGCAGGTAGTGTTTTTCCCTGAACTGCGACTGTGGTGCAAGGAGCAGACAGACACATCTAGATTCCAGACAGATAAGGAGATTGAATGCACCTCCAGCCCTAACAGGTGGAAAAATCAAACAAGGCAATTAATACTGAAAGCAAATTGGAAGTGAAGGTGCAATCCCTCTTAAATCGAATACTTAAGGATCAAGGGGAGGGGGAGGAATAAGAATGTGAAGATGAAGGAGAAGATCATTTAATATTAATTACACTTCTACCCTCCTGCCAACCTAGCAGTTCAAAAGCACGCCAAAGTGCAAGTAGATAAATAGGTACCACTCCGGTGGGAAGGTAAACGGCGTTTCCGTGTGCTGCTCTGGTTCGCCAGAAGCAGCTTAGTCATGCTGGCCACATGACCTGGAAGCTGTACGCCGTTTCCCTCGGCCAATAAAGCAAGATGAGCGCCTCAACCCCAGAGCCGGCAGCGACTGGACCTAATGGTCAGGGGTCCCTTTACCTTACACTTCTACCCACATCTTCTGTCCTTTCCCTTTCAATTTATCCTCACAACAACCCTGTAAGGCTGCTTAGGCGGAGAGATCGTGAGTGGCTCAAACTCACCCAGGGAGCTCCATAGCTTAGCTGAGATTTGAACCTGGGTTTTCTTAGACCTGGTCCTGCAGTCTAACACTATACTTGACTTTCCTGATGGGCACCTTCTTCCCTGCACAACCTGATCAAAATGCTATTCACTCCCTCTCATAATCTGTGGCAAAAATGCCCCAGGATTCCAAAAAATGTTTGATAGATATATTTGTTTTCCCATCCCTAGCCCCACCTTCTGGTCCACAAGCAGCCCCTCCAAGCTCCTCTAACATCCTAACATACAGCAGAAAGACTAGGGAAAGCATCAAGATTCAATAAAACAACAGAGCCACACTGATAACAAATGCAAGCTCAAGTTTAATACAGCTAGTAATGACTCTGAATGCTCCTGCAGTGACACACACACACACACGGATGCCAAGCATCAAGAGTATGGTAATGTAAAGGTTTTTCCCACCCATTTTCTGAATAAAGAACTGGCCTTCCAGAGAGATGTGCCGTAACTGTACAGGTGTTGTTCTACAGGGATGCTGACAGTGCAATCCTAAAACTTGTCCACTCAGAGTAAGTCCCATTGGGTTCAAAGGGACTTACTCCCAGGTAAGTGGGGCTAGAACTGCAGCCCTAATCTCTAAGATAGGGGTCAGCAAACTTTTTCAGCAGGGGGCTGGTCCACTGTCCTTCAGACCTTGTGGGGGGCTGGACTAGATTTGGGGGGGGGGGGGAATGAACGAATTCCTGTGCCCCACAAATAACCCAGAGATGCATTTTAAATAAAAGCACACATTCTACTCATGTAAAAACACACAGATTCCCGGACCGTCCGCGGGCCGGATTTAGAAAGCGATTGGGCCGCATCCGGCCTCCGGGCCTTAGTTTGTCTACCCATGCTCTAAGAGCAGCAACATATATAACAAGGTCTCTTAACAGCAATGCCAGTGTTTAGAATCAGAAGTTGTAAACACAACAAGACGGGCATGGTCCAGTCTCTTAAAATCACTTTTAAAGTTCTGTCGGGTTTTTTTTGGAGACACAAGTGCAGCATGGCAAATATGCCAGTGTTAACTGAAAAAGACATTGAATTACCTTGTGCTTTCATTTCATCTAGGCCAGCATGATCCTTATTCGTATTGGGGCGTATGGATATCCCATGAGCCTCAGCAACATCCAGCCATTCAGCTGCTTTGAGCCACAGCCACGAAATGTAACAGAACCAGAGAGCTGTCTTCTTTCTGAGACAACCAGAGAGGGGGAAGCGTGGGATTTTTGAGTGTCGGTCTTTGGTGGCCAATGACTGTGATCTTTCCTTTCCCCTCATGTTATCATTACATCCAAGGATGACAATTATGGTCATCTACATATCTCAAATGACTGGTTGTCCTCACTCCTGTCTGAATCATCAACTCTTGGGTTTTTTCCTCCTTGCTTTCTTTTATCACTCAGGGATGGTTTGTCACAAAGGGTGGGTGGGCCTTCAGACCAAATGGAAATATGGGTTTCTACAAACACAACACCCCATTCCTGTTAAGTACTAGGGCCTGCATTTTCAAGAAGACACGTTCTACGTCTGTATTAATGTTCAGTTGTTTTGATTTGAAGGCCTATACAACATTTGCCAACCTGGTGCCCTCCATATATTTTTGGACAGCTCCCGCCAGGCACCAACAGCACATGTACACAAGTGTGTAGCCAACTAGGTTTTTACTTAGAGTAGACCCATTGAAATGGAGCTCAGTTACTCATCTGGATTTCAGTGGGTCTACTCTGTGGTGTGGACTAGCCATGGATACAACCCCAGGAGAGGCACTGAGTCTGTTCAGATTTTAAAAAGCTGCCTATAGAAAGCAAAGCAGAAACCTGCATGTTTATCAAGTAGCATCAGTACCACCAAAACTAGCTCTCTTCTTGATATCCCTGCCCTCAGGTCCCACCTGCCTGCACTCATGTCTCTCTTCTGCTTGCTTGGTCCACCTCAGGCATAGGCAAACTCGGCCCTCCAGATGTTTTGGGACTACAACACCCATCATCCCTAGCTAACAAGACCAGTGGTCAGGGATGATGGAAGTTGTAGTCCCAAAAACATCTGGAGGGCCGAGTTTGCCTATGCCTGGTCCCCCTCATCTCTTTAGCTTGTTTCCTAGCAACCCAGGTGGGAGTGGTTGTAGGGTTGTCAGGACACGAGCCTGTGAATTCTTTTAAGAGAGCATCACACCCAATGAAAACAAGCCAAGTGGCCAAGGCAGCAAGCCACGACGAGTGTGAAATAGGTGACACAAAAATCACGATCTGATAATGCCCCCAGATACTTGCTTTTCAGAAATGAAAGAAGGCATTTCAAATCTGCCTTTTCGTTGTTGCTAAATCAATAACCACACCACAACCACTTCCAGATATGCTGTAACAATCGAGAGAAGCTGCACCAGCAGGTCAGGTATACAGTCAGTCTCCTCCTGTGATCTGCCCACGATGCCAAACACCCAATGGGAGGTTAATAATAATAATAATAATAATAATAATAATAATAATAAATGTATTTATACCCCGCCCATCTGGCTGGGTTTCCCCACTTATTAGATCCCAGTATTTAATAATTCACTGTAGCGATAGCTAGCATGGTACCCTCCAGATGTTGTGAACGACAGCTCTGATCACCCCTGACTGTTGGCCATGTTGTTCGGTGCTGATGGGAGTTGCAACATATAAAATCTGGAGAGCATCATGTTGCTTACTCCTGATCTAGCGAGTGAGCCAAGGGAGTAGCACATTTTCACATGCAAAGCTTATTTTGAAAATGTATTTGTACTTACAAGCCCGTGAATGGTCCCAAGGTGGGTTACCAAACAAAGCACAAAATAAAAATGAACGAGCATAAAGGTGGAGGCCAGGCATTTGCAGTAAAGCCCAAAGGGTCATATTCACATGAGAAACTAGTTTGAAGCAAGATTCACTGTAAGCTGCCTTGAACTTAGTTCAGATTTTGACTCTGCCATTAACTATTTTTGGAGGGACCCTTTTTGCCTTTTTATATGCTTTTGTACTTTACTGCTGGACCTTATGACGAATTGTAAGAGGCTTGTTTAATTTCATTGTGTATTTATCAATGAAATATTTCCATCAACATATTTTTTATTATTTAAATTTGGTTATATTTTCTAACGTAGTGAATTCTGAGCATCGTTGGTGCTGAAGACAGGATGGGGGTGAACTTGCTTTGTGTGTCTTACCAAACTCCCTTCTCCCTATTATTCAACTTCCCCATCTACAGTACAGTACAAAATACCTTGTTTGACATTCATCCTTCCTTGTTAAGGTAAAGTACTTAACGCAAGTTGAGTACTAAAGTGCTACAAGTGTGACCAGCAACAAGAGGTTGCCATACGGAGTGCTCCGATTCAGGATTTTAGGCAACCACACCCTTTTCCAGGCATATGAAGAATTGGGGCACATCCACGCCAATGGCTTCCCCCAAAGAATCATGGGAACTGTAGTTTGTTAGGGGTACCTCCAGGATTCTATGGCCTGTCCTAAACACATAGTGTCGTCGTGCTCTTGAAATTGCTATCAGGCTATAGGACATTGATTTTACTCCTCCTGCTACCACTGCTTCAGGCCATCAGTATTCTAAGCATTGGATCTGCAATGTTTTAAAGAAATTCTAGCCCTAAAGGTCTTGGGAGGGGGTTCCCCACTTCTTAACTTTAGTGGGTGGAGCATTTTTCACTGCCATGATGAATCCCGATGGCTCGTTTCCCCTGTACATAAGACACAGCTCACAAATCCAATTGTCTTCTGGGAGTTTGTCCAGATTCCATAACACACTCAGGTTGGTTGATCGTTCAATGGCATCACCAACAACTGATGTCAACCGCGGTCATTCTTATCCAGAAAAATGCAAAGAGATAACACTGGCTTTTTTAATTTACAAAAAACCTGGAGCTTTTATTGAATATATGCCATTGGGGAGGGCAATTAAAGATGGAACTCCATCAAGCTGACTAATATACAAGAAACCTTTTTTCAGTAGTACTGTGAGAATAACATTCGGAACTTTAATTCAGCACAACAGCCATTGTATCTTTAGTTTCTCTCTATATATACATCTTGCAATATACTTTCAGATCCCTCCAAAATATAAAAATATTTTGAGTGAACAACTTCTCTGAGATGAAAGCCATGACAATAAATACTGATGGGGTTAGTTGCGATACTTCTGCTTCACTCTAGAGCAAAATATATAACTTTATTAGCCATACATTCCAAGATAATTTAAGAAGGGATATACACAAGAAGAGACAACCATGCACACAGCCAGAGCTTTGTCCCCTGATGGAACTGCAGCATATCCCTGTCGCTGAAGAGAGCAGTTGGTTTTTTTACATTGGAAAATGGCTTGCCTCTTCAGCCAAGGGGCTTCCTGCAGCAAAACCAGAGCTCAAGGTGAGCACAAAGGCCTCCGTGAAACGCACTGCCCTTATTTAGAGCATTGCGTGCCGAAAGAACCAGAAACTTTGAAAAGTGCAGCTGTGCCAAACCCTGGTTATACAGACAACCTGAAGAACACGCGAGGGATACATAGAAAACAATTTGGCATCTCGACAGTTAGAACGTGGCATCCTTTTTACACAGCCACTGGGAGAGAAAGTGGGGCTTGGTGCCCACACAATGGAAGCCATTGTCAACCTGCGAATGTGGTGCCAAGTTGGGAATTCCGGAGTCCTGCTCCTCATATCTCAGAGATGTGCCTACTAAGAAAACGTAAGGCATCTCATCATGGAGCCAACACATACAAAACAAGCCCTCTTTGTGCATGTGCAGGAGGGCATCAAAGGTGCTCTGTCTAGTGACTGGCTGCATTCAGACACCATGATTAAACTACGGTTTATTGTGATGGAAATGAGTAGGAGGGCCTTGGCTTCACGTGTTTCCTCCCTCCCCTCTCTAGCACAGCCACAAGGAGTTTTTTTACTTCTGTTTTTGATTAACTACTATTTGTTGTGTCCTCTAAACTTGGGCATATCCATGCCAATAGTTGGACATAATTAATCTTAACTATGGTTTGCTGAAACAATCCAACGTCAAGCCATGGTTTATGAAGCTGTCTTGTTTCAACAAGCCGTAGTTATGATGGGCCACAGTTTAGGGTTCAGACACAAGCTAAACTGTGGTTAATCTAAAACCTCCATTCTCTGTGTGGTTGTGCGGGGAGGAGAGGAGGAGAAACATGTGAGCCCAAGACATACCTAGGCTCATTCCCACCACGATGATTTATCATGTTGTCCAAATGAAGCCACAGAAAAGCAATGCATTCGTGTGTTAGCTGCTGCTACTGAGGAGCAGGCATTGACAAGGAGGCCACCGATGCAAAGCTATCATTCCACTGCCTTCCAGAAGTACTTGACTGAGCTGCTGCTGCTGCATGAGCCTTGAACTTCTGCAAAAGATCTTGGGCTTCTTGCTTGTCTTGCAATGGGCTTTCTCCATACTCGGCCCTGAGCCACTCTCTGACCTGGAAGGACAAAACAAAGAAAAGGCAAAGAAAAACGTTGGAACACAGCATGATATAAAAAGGGTTTGAGCAGCATTAAATGTTTTAGGTAGTTTTAAAATTGAAATGTGAAATGATTACAGATCTCAGGGAGGGATGGATGCAGTGCCGGATTTATGTATAAGCTGAACAAGCTATAGCTTAGGGCCCCAGTCTCTTGGGGGCCCCCAAAAAAATTAAAGGAAAAAAAACCTGGATGTACATTTCCAAAATATAAGATAAAAAACAAATAAAATAAAACCTACATACGGCAACAGTGTTTTGTGTTGTGTAGGCTCCTATGATGTAAGTAATGGGCCCCGCCTGCTAGCCTGCTCCCTAAAATATCACTGGTTTGCTCATTTCTATGTATAGGGTGCCTACATTCTGCATGTGCAAATGGCTTTAGATACCTATTAAGTCCATAAATTACCATATAGCATATATTCAACACAAAAAACAGCGACAATTTGTTGTTGACAAAGGGCAGCTGGAGATATAAAGGGCCCCATTACCTTCAGTAGCTTAGGGCCTCATCAAACCTTAATCCAGCCCTGGATGCATGTGGCCCTCAGCTTTGTTTCATGAACCCCTCGGCCTAATGTCAAAAAGCCCTCTGTGAGTGGCCATTCAGACCTCTGGCAAGGGCAATATATCCCTCCGCTGTTGGATGAGGAGGAAAGAGTACGCAGCATCAAAAAGAAAGCGAGGGAAAGGGGTAGCCTTGCCCACTTTTGGCTCTGGCCCCTCCCACCTGTCCTTTGCCCCACCCACTGTTCACATGTGGCCCCCTGACAGATCCTCTCCAAGTGGATATGGCCCTTGATCAAAAGGCCCTTGATCGAAAGTCTACTAGGCAGAACCCCACAAACCTGCGCCCCAGCAACGCCCCCCCCCTTGTCCTGCCTATGACACGCCACTGTGTACAGGTGAACTGTGGAACCAATTGTTGTTGTTGTTTAGTTGTTTAGTCATGCCCGACTCTTCGTGACCCCATGGACCAGAGCACTGCCTCCCGCAGTTTGGTCAAACTCATGTTGCTACAGGATAGGTGTGGGCTGTGGCTTACAGTTGTGCGCACACAGCTTCAAAAACCAGTGGTGGGACAACACTTGTTGTTGTTTAGTCATTTAGTCATGTCCGACTCTCTGTGACCCCATGGACCAGAGCACGCCAGGCACTCCTGTCTTCCACTTCCTCCCCCAGTTTGGTCAAACTCATGCTGGTAGCTTCAAGAACACTGTCCAACCACCTCGTCCTCTGTCGTCCCCTTCTCCTTGTGCCCTCCATCTTTCCCAACATCAGGGTCTTTTCCAGGGAGTCTTCTCTTCTCATGAGGTGGCCAAAGTATTGGAGCCTCAGCTTCACGATCTGTCCTTCCAGTGAGCACTCAGGGCTGATTTCCTTCCTTCAGTTTGATCTTCTTGCAGTCCATGGGACTCTCAAGAGTCTCCTCCAGCACCATAACTCAAAAGCATCAATTCTTCGGCGATCAGCCTTCTTTATGGTCCAGCTGTCACTTCCATACATCACTACTGGGAAAACCATAGCTTTAACTATACGGACCTTTGTTGGCATTTTTTTCTAATTGTATTGAAGCTGGTTTGAGGGGCGAAACACACACACCGAAAAGCAGTATTTTTGTAAGAACCTGTGGATCAATATGGATTGTGGCTAATGTCACGTGAGTGCAGCTTCAGAAATGAGCAGAGGGTGTGGAGGAAACAGTAAGGTGAACAAATCCTAGCTCTGGATTTCCTGTGTCAAGCAGGGACTTGGGCCAAATGTCCTCCTGCCATTGGATGTTTCTTTTTCTTTTCTTTTTTTAAAGTTATGATTGGCTAAATAGGCCTTGAATTAA
Organism: Podarcis siculus; assembly: GCA_034642415.1. NCBI lineage: Eukaryota > Metazoa > Chordata > Lepidosauria > Squamata > Lacertidae > Podarcis > Podarcis siculus. The sequence goes on along the minus strand of JAXCMG010000031.1, from coordinate 13,492,476 downwards.
TCAGCAGGCACTTTGAAAACAAAAACAAAAAACACTCTTTAAAATACAAGTACCTATACTAGAAAAATATTTAAAGGGCATAAAAAGAACAATATGGGAAGCAGCACTTAAAATGGAGGCATCTTGTCCTGTGATAAAATAAATGTGGAGGTGGAAGTTTGCTTTAGCTCTTCTGGGAAAGAAGCGAACTGAAAATTTGCATTCAAAACTGGATCGTCAATACAGAATTCTTTTTAAAAACCACTATATACCTAAGCGATTTTAATCTAGGTAATTGGAATTTGAATAAAATATGATTTTTATCTAGTTGATTGGAATCTATGCAAAAAAAATATATCCAACTCTCGGTCCTTTTTTAATGCAAGCCTTCCTCCCCACTTACACAAAAACATTATGGAGTGTCTGTCTATCTGTCTGTCTGTCTGTCTGGCTATACCTAGGCTATGCAAAGATGTAATATAACATTAGATGCTATTTGAAAGGTCAAAAGTTTGGGGAGAGATCTTTCCCGGAACTACCAGAGGCTGTTTTCAGAAAGAAATCTAAGTACAATTCGTGGTTATCTGACGCAAGTTTACATTGTCCCAGTGCTATTTTTCTAGAAAAAGAGGTGCCAGAACACACCATGAACGCCTCCCTTGTTTCCTTATAATGTCAATGGCACCCGTCAGAGAGGTGCAGGAACTGAGGTCCAGCGAGTTCCAGCTGAAATAAAGCCCTGATCATCCCCAACATATTAAAGCCCTGTTATCTCCCAGAAGGGATGGGACAAATTTCCATCTGAAATCCCAAAGAGCTGCTCTCCATCACTGTTGATAAAGCTGAGCTAGATGCAGGGCTTTTTTTTTATAGCAGGAACTTGGCGGAACTGTGTTCCCTTACCTTTTAAAAATTAAATAGTTTTTTGTTTGTTTGTGGGTGAGGACGGGGGGCGGAGTCTGGAACAGATATACACCCAATGCCTGAGCCAGAAATCCACCTCTATCTGTAATCAATAAAGCTGTGGCCATTTCTAATTCAGATCATTGTCTGCTTGAGTTTATTGATCACATCTTACATTTAGCCACTGCCAGGGTGGGGCGGGGCTGTGGCACTGTGACTTGGGCCCCACAATAAACAAACATACAAACTTTGTGGTGAGGGCCTTCTGGTGGTTCCCTCGCTGCGAGAAGCTAAGCTACAGGGAACCAGGCAGAGGGGCCTTCTTGGTAGTGGCACCCGCCGTGTGGAAGGCACTCCCTTCAGATGTCAAAGAGATAAACAACTACCTGACGTTTATAAAACATCTGAAGGCAGCCCTGTTCAGGGAAGTTTTAATGTGTGACATTTTGATGTATTTTAAATCTTTGTTGGAAGCTGCCCAGAGTGGCTGGGGAGACCCAGCCAGATGGGCAGGGTACAAATAACATTATTATTATTATTATTATTATTATTATTATTATTATTATTATTATT
>JAXCMG010000031.1:13463223-13491011 GCA_034642415.1 Podarcis siculus | reverse complement strand
TTATTATTATTATTATTATTATTATTATTATTATTATTATTATTATTCCCCACTCCCCCCCCCCCCGGGAAAAAGTACTGACTAGATTGATTAGCAGTCTAGTTTGGTATGAAGAGCTTCCTAGTTCAGTGTGGGTCACTCCCCAACACAGGCATCCCCAACGTTTGGCCCTCCAGATGTTTTGGACTACAATTCCCAATTCCCATCATCCCTGACCACCGGTCCTGTTAGCTAGGGATCATGGGAGTTGTAGGCCAAAACATCTGGAGGGCCGCAGGTTGGGGATGCCTGCCCTAGCAAGTGTGTTTGGAATTGCAGCAGCTTATAATATTTATACATTAAATAGAAAGGGAATATATAAATGACAGGAGTGCCAACTACGAAGGTGCGTAAAGGATGAAGGCAGCAGCATCTCTCCCCAACTATTCTCATACTAGGATAGCCAACCCAGTAGTAGCAGCAGCAGTTTTCTGATTGTGGGAGGTGGACACAAGCCTGGCAGCAATGTGGTCTTTAAATAAAACAAACAGGAAATAGCTTCCCTTGGGGGACAAGGAAGGGACAGCCGGCATCCTTTGAAAAGGGGAAAATATCATATTAAAAATATTTGTGAAATGGCTAAACATAGCTGAGAGAGAGAAATAACCTTAGCCAAAGGAGGTTTCTTTTTCTGCTCCTTTGAAAAAGCTCATGCAGCAGAAAAAAGGAGTGCTTACCGTAATGGGTAACTAACGGAGGGAGGTAGAATGAATTTAAGTCAATTTATTTCCCTGGCTCTAAATCTTGGGATCTCATTCCAGATGTTATTGAGAGCCAGCTCCCATCATGCCCGACTCCTGGTCATAATATCTGGGGCTGATGGGAGTTGGGAATCCAACTAGAGTTGGAGGCCGCCATATTGGCTGCTTTGAGCACAACCATCCTTAAAGCAAAATGGACATTAAATGCCTCAGACTGCACTAGGCAAAGAGGAGAGATGGATTGCATCTCACCCATCCTTGGCAGCTACATTATTCTGAGGTGTCACATGACTTGAAGGGGCAGGGGAAAGCAAGGATCAGGGCTGCAATGCATAAACACACTTCCTATAGAGACCCACTGAGCTGAGGATTCGTTGCTTAGGGTTGCATGCTGTTATCAGTCAACATCAAAACTGCCCATTTCTCGGCAACGGATACATAATACAGAGCATAGGAGCCAACTCCTAGGGGCCAAAGTCCCTTTGGGTCCACCCGATAAAATATTGGAGGGTCCCACCGCAAAGTTGATGGGCATTGCCCATGGTGGGCAAGTGTCATGTCATGTGATTACATGGGGTGGGGCTTACCTCCCCATCCTAATATTTTATTTCAGTTGGCACCCCTGATTCAGAGGGAGAGATGTACACAGTGCTTTTTTTCTTAAAAAATGTTTAGGGGTAGTCTCATTTCCCTACTCATATTGAAATACTGCCCATCAATGAGGCCAAACTTAGATTCACAAAATGTTTAGGGGTATGCGTACCCCTGCGTCCGTCCGCCCCCCCCCCCGAAAAAAGCACTGCATACATATATAGCAGGGGTGAGAACTGGACCTGGTCTGCAAGCCACTTCCCCTAACCTTCGCAGGCCATGTTTGACAGTTAGGCAGGGCTACCCACCTGCCATTCAACCAATGTTCCAATGACATCAGGGGATGCAATGTATTCCACAAGATGGTGTTTTCAAAGAGGCTCAGCAAGACCCAGCAATCAGATGATTGTTTAGTCTTGACTTGAGAGCCTATTTCAAAGTGCTATACAGTGGTACCTCGGGTTAAGTACTTAATTCGTTCCAGAGGTCCGTTCTTAACCTGAAGCACCACTTTAGCTAATGAAGCCTCCTGCTGCCGCTGCGCCGCCAGAGCACGATTTCTGTTCTCATTCTGAAGCAAAGTTCTCAACCCGAGGTACTATTTCTGGGTTAGCGGAGTCTGTAACCTGAAGCGTATGTAACCCGAGGTACCACTATACTGGGAACTGATCCACCTGTCACCCCACTTTTGGCTCAGGCAGGTTTTCACCTTCGCTATATATATATGATGGCAGGTGGACATGGCACTCCTGCCATATGTGCAAGATGGATGGAGCAGCCCCTATATTTTCGCAAGATATCATGTGCTTTTCTATGAAAGCTGCAGACTCTTCTCCTACATGGAATTGGAAAAAAGGAAAGAAAAGAACAGCACAAAATGCCAAACCCAAATACATGCTATCATCTTCCTAAACACCATTTGCATAATGCAAGGACAATCCATCATTTCAAGTCAAAACTTTATCAGATCAGAAATGACTGTGAGGGTTCAAATTAAGGAGGGAGGCAACCAGGCTGGAAAGTCCCTCTGTGATGTAAAGTCAGTTTATTTCCATGGACTCTACTCCTCCATAGCTTGGGAACGGTAAGCCTTTGAGATGAAACAAATATTCAGAGCTGAATAATCCATTCATCTTATATGGAGCAGCCGATTCAGAGCTACCAAGCATGTTCTAACAAAGCCCATTTGCTTCTCCTTTAAAAGATATGGGGCTAAACAGACTTTACAAATGAACTGAGCTGCCCAAAATGTGCTACCGAATGCATCATATATTAGAGGACATTTGACATGTCAGATCCATGCTGCCATCCAGGGAGGCCTTGGGGACAGAGGTCCACAGCCCCACTCAGCAGAAAAAGCAGGATGGTCCCCAAACATAGGAGGAAAGGCTTACCACACTGTGAAGTGAACTAATACACATTCCCATTCTTCTGGGTAGTCCCCACCCTGCGCTCAGCTCTCACCTGTGGCTCCTAGAAGCTGTCAGCATGCGACAGCAGCCACACCCCAAGGAATGGTTTTGAATGGTCAGGTGAGGGTAGCTGATGGGTCTCAAATGCTTGGCAGGTTTGGGACTTCCTCTGCATGCAAAGACAGACTCTGGCAGACAGAGTGGATGAGACGAATAGTGGGTCCAAAGGTCAAGCAGGCTGTAGAGCAGTGGTTCTCAACCTGTGGGTCCCCAGATGTTGTTGGACTACAACTCCCATCATCCCTGAGCTCTGGCCTTGCTAGCTAGAGGTGATGGGAGTTGTAGTCCAACAACATCTGGGGACCCACAGGTTGAGAAAGGCTGCTGTAGAGGGAAGTGAGGGGCAGATGGGGCTCATCAACCTGGGAAGGTAGCCTATCTAGGAGAAGGTAAACTCTGGTCCTCAACCTCCGCGGCCTTGAGGGATATCTTCGGGAAAAGGCTAAGGAGTAAACCCAGAGTGGAGTCCCTAAGATGGTTGGATGAGGCCTTGTATGCCTCCTTCCAGCAACTCCTGCAGCCAAGCTGCTGCTAAATATCTTGCTGGGCCCCACCCACTGCCGGCAAGTGGCCCCAGAAGGCTACCAAGAGACGGAACGTTATCCTCAGGTTAAGAGAAGTTCCCCAACCTTGATTCTTGCGTGGAGTCCTTACGTACTTACATGAGCAAGCTCAGTTTTCTCAAACTCTTCCAGCTGCCGTTGGAAGCCCGCGTTTGGGTTGGCGCACGATCTCGATGCTCGCACTACCGACAGCGCGTCCTCCCAGCCGAGATCAGTGATGGTCATTATGTAGGCCACAACCAAGGTGGCACTCCTGGAAACGCCGGCAAGGCTGCATTGCCAAGCAGGTGTGGACAAGTAGATACAGAGAGGTTATAGTAAGCTGAAAGCGCATCATGGACATTAGGTTTGACAGAAAGCATGTTTTTCTTTTTTAAAAACAAACAAACCATGCAAAATAATGATGATTCTCATTCGACATGTGTATAAATTTCAAGTTTCAAAGCAAGGCACACTTCCCAAAGCAGTGCAGTGCTGAACATGATGGCAATATTCAAAAATATGAGCATTTACGGAAAATGCTACAGGAATGCGCCACAAGCTTATACCAGTTCAGTGGGCATGAGTTCCCACTAAGAATTCTGGGAGTTGTAGTTTGGTAAAGATGTCCTGCCCTCAATGAACCTTATTTCTAAAGACATTGCACCAGAAGGCAACCTAAAATGGGCAACTTCATGCCTTCAGCAGCATAGATGCTCTGTGCAACTTGGAACAATGCACAGCTAGAACATGGTATCACATGCATGCACACAGTCAGGCTTCAGCAACATTGGGGGTATAGCCCGGCTCTCAATGCCACATTTTTTTCAGGACCCATGGAAGGAATGACAAAAGTGGGCCTATTGCCTCTCTCCAGTACAATAAGCAACAGGGGGAAGTGGCAATGTTTCAGAGACGCATTTGCTTCCCCCAATCTTCGGGAGCAGAAGGCAAGATCATGACTGAGACTGGAAAGGCTGACAAGCAAAAAGGAATAATCAAATTAAATGAAATACGTACCAGTGAACAAGGCAGCTCTGACCTCCAAGTCGGCATTCATGGATAAATTCAATGCTTTCTTTGAAGTGTCTGACCCTTAAAAATTAAACGTAGACTTGATTTAGTCCCAATTAAGCTAAGGGATTTCTTATTCCTCTGTCCCACTGATTTGCCTTCTGAAAGAGGTTTGCAGTATTGCCCAGTGCTGTCTTTTAGAGAGACATGGTTGCCTTTGCAGCCAAATATTTGGATAGCAACTGCAGCATACTTAGTAACACCAACTTAGTGGGTTTCTGGGGACAAGGGCAAAGGCCTTCTTGTTCTCCCAGGCGTGATGTGGTTTGATTTGTGGCCTGTTCTTGCTTTTCATCTTTTCGTTGGGCAGGGAAGGACATTCCCCTTGTTACTGAAGGAGCATCTCTACCCCCATTGTTCAGCCCAAACACTGAGGTCCATCTCTGAGGGCCTTCTGGTGGTTCCTTCACTGCAAGAAGTGAAGCTACAAGGAAACAGGCAAAGGGCCTTCTCAGTAGTGACACCCACCCTGTGAAAAACCCTCACATCAGATGTCAAGGAGACGAATAACTATATAAGCTTTAGAAGACATCTGAAGGCAGCCTTGTATAGGGAAGCTTTTTAATGTGTAATGTTTTCTTATGTTTTTATAAATGTGGTGCCATCTCAAACTCTGCATGTATGATGGCTACCTTGCCAGTGATTATCACAAGGAAACTGAGGTAGTGAGCATCCACCACCCTCATTTCTTCTTCCCAAATTCCCCGGCCTCCTACTTTTTGCAGCCAGTAAATTGGGTGGTGACATGTGGCTGTACGCACACACAGTGTGGTCCAGATGTATGACTAACACCAAGCAGCTCAGTGGTTAGCAGCACACTCTGTGCAGCAGGACCCCTTGGTCCAAGTCACAACTCCTTGGCTTGATCAAATCTCAGCCCAGCCATGAAGCCTATGGGTAACCTTAGGCAAGCTACAGCCACAGCTGTCAACTCTAATAAAGAGATATTTCATTTCTTTATTACATTTATATACCGCCTTTGTATTCCAAGGACCTCAAAGTGGTGTCCTAGTCTACTTTATGCAGCTGTTGTAAGGATGGGTGGGATAATGGGTGATAAAATACAGTGGTACCTCGGGTTAAGTACTTAATTCGTTCCGGAGGTCTGTACTTAACCTGAAACTGTTCTTAACCTGAAGCACCACTTTAGCTAATGGGGCCTCCCACTGCCACCGCACCGCCAGAGCACGATTTCTGTTCTCATCCTGAAGTAAAGTTCTTAACCTGAAGCACTATTTCTGGGTTAGCGGAGTCTGTAACCTGAAGCGTATGTAACCCGAGGTACCACTGTATTAGGATTTAGTGCTCCCCTCCCCTTCCCCAAACCGTAACTACAGTGGTACCTCAGGTTAAGTACTTAATTCGTTCCGGAGGGCCGTTCTTAACCTGAAACTGTTCTTAACCTGAAGCACCACTTTAGCTAATGGGGTCTCCCGCTGCCACCGCGCCGCCAGAGCACAATTTCTGTTCTCATCCTGAAGCAAAGTTCTGAACCTGAGGTACTATTTCTGGGTTAGCGGAGTCTATAACCTGAAGCGTCTGTAACCCGAGGTACCACTGTATAGTGTTAGTAGCTCATTTGAAGCAGCTGCTCCACGGTTGGGGACACTTCACCACCACCCACAGCACAGTCTGAAATAAACATTTGTACCCAACGCAGAAGAAATCCCCACAATCGTTCTCAGAGTGTAAACTTCCTAAATCTTACATCTGCAAGGCTAGAGTCTTCCCACCCACCCCTAGCCTTTCAGCTCTGGCAGCACAGCCTTGAGAAATTACAACCCTTTTTGTGGGGTTCATCTTCAGCTTAGACAACAATGTGTTGAGAGAAGGTACACATCATGGAGGATAAGTCTATCAGTGGCTACTAGCCACAACGGGCATGTTCCATCTCCACTGTTGGAGGCACTATGCCAGGCATAGGCAAACTCGGCCCTCCAGATGTTTTGGGACTACAACTCCCATCATCCCTAGCTAACAGGGCCAGTGGTCAGGGATGATGGGAATTGTAGTCTCAAAACATATGGAGGGCCAAGTTTGCCCATGCCTTGACTATGCCTTTGACTACCACTTGCTGGAAATCACTGGTGGAGAGAGTGCTGTTGCAATCAGGTCCTGTTGACTGGCTTCCCATGGGCATACAGTTGGCCACTGTGAGAACAGGATGCTAAACTACATGGGCCTTTGGGGCTGACCCAGCAGGGCTCTTTGCAGTTGTTCTTACTGTTGTAACAGGTCTTAAGAGCCCATCTTCTCACTCTTGCCATTTTGTGGAGCTACTAGATGCTTGGGCCCTTCCTAGTGGCGTAGCGTGGCTTGCCAGTGCCCAGGGCCACTCGGAAGGGGTGGCTGGGAGGGAGATGCACAGTGTACACATGCACATTCAATGGCCTAACGGTGTCCATGTCACCCGGGAGATTGCAGCCGCAGAGATAATAAAAGAAGAGTCATTATGTTGTCCAGAGAGGTCACTTCCCAGTTCGTTTTCAAAGGAGCCCAGCTATATTGAGGCAGCACTGGGTGTTGAAATCTCACACATCCTAACAATGTCGTGCCCGGGGCAAACGCCCCTGTAACCCACCTGAGACAATGCGAGAGCCACAGGGGAATAAATGGAACACCCAGGGAAATCCAGAGCACAGGAGATCTGGGTCTTGGTTACTTAAATTGGGAAAGCTACCAGATCACACATACACAAAGGCATCTACTAGTATAGTCGTGGTAACCACAGTGAGCAGCACAGTGTCTCAAGGGAACTTACTGAACCGAACAGCCAGGAGGGGAAGCCTGTAACTCAGCGGTTAGGTTCATGTTTTGCATGCAGAAGGTACCAGGTTCTGCTGGGGGATTCCTCTTTGACAACTGGTGAGCCATTGCCAGTCAGCATAGACAATCCTGGCCTAGATGGACTTAACAGTCTGCCTTGCAAGAAGGCAGCTCCTATGTCCCCATCTTGCCCTTTCGCCCAGTGACAGCGCCAAGCGCACATCTGGTTTCTGGGAAAGAGCTGCATGCTGGTAGCTCGTTCAACAACCAGTTCAGCAGGCCGGAAGCGCGACTCATTAGGAAACAGGGATCACACTGGGGTTTTTTCCACGCTCAGAATTTATAGTGGTCTGGCAGCTGTTTGATCCAACGTTTTCAAGAGTGAATTTGTAGCTGCCCCGGCTGCACTTTTGGTCACACATTGCCATTATTAGACTGCGAGTGTGGGGCTTTCGTTTCCACACTAATGGTGGGTTGTGACCAAGTTGAGAAACGTTCCATGTCCATAGTCACACCCCTTGTGTACTCTTGTGCTCCTCCAGCCCAGTACACATTGGAGTTAGGCGAATGCTTCCTTTGGGTATATATGTGTTTAATGCTCAACACCCCTGTATGTAATAATAATAAATTTTTATTTATACCCCACCCTTCCTGGTTCAGGAAACCAGACTCAGGGTGGCTAACAACAAATTAAAAATACTTAACTGATGCTACAAAAAAAAAACCCAGCATAAGATACGGTATAAAGCATAAATAACAATAAAATAAAAAATCAATTTAAGGGGGAAATCCATCCAATAAACATTAGATGATCACCAGGGCTAGCTGGCTAAATTAGTCCCACTTGGGCCAGTGAGGAGACCAGGGGAGAACCAACTGTGGGATCCCAGAGCAGGCAATCTTCACAGAAAGGGGAGGGGGAGGGAAGGAGGGGGGGGAGATCAGGCCAGGTTCAAATTGAAAGCCAGGTGGAATAGTTCTGTCTTACAGGCCCTGCGGAAGGAAGTTAAATCCTGCAGGGCCCTGGTCTCATGGGACAGAGCATTCCACCAGGTCAGAGCCAACACTGAAAAGGCCCTGGCCCTGGTGGAGGATAATCTGACTTCCTTAGGGCCCGGAACCTCTAAACTATGATTATTCATGGACCTTAAGGTCCTCTGCAGGGCATACCAGGAAATTAGAAAAAGAACCATGTTTGTGTCTGAGTTATAGAAAACCTGGCTACTGTGATGAAATTTTGCCTGCAGCTAATGACTGCTGTCATGGGCAGGACTTTGAATCAGGACCATCATCTCTCTCTGCCATCTCTTTTCTTTGAGCTGAGATCACAGAATGCTTGAACAGGTCAGAGGGGAAGGGGTGCAAGACAGGTGTCTCCCAAATCACACCCAACCCCTCCTGCACAGAAACTGGGACCATGATTGTGCACATGCCACACAAATGGAAATAACGAGGTTCCCTCACTGTGAGAAGCTAAGCTACAGGGAACCAGGCAGAGGGCCTTCTTGGTAGTGGCGCCCACCCTGTGGAACGCCCTCCCATCAGATGTCAAGGAAATAAACAACTATATGACTTTTAGAAGACATCTGAAGGCAGCCCTGTTCAGGGAAGTTTTTAATGTGTGACATTATTTTTAATCTTCGTTGGAAGCCGCCCAGAGTGGCTGGGGAAACCCAGCCAGATGGGCAGGGTACAAATAATAAATTACTATTACTATTCCGGATCTCTCCCAAAAGTTTGATTATTATTTTTTGGCAATAGAAAGAAATGGATTTTTTGAGTATATTGTTCTGGAACCATGCCATTTAAAAAAAAACACAACCCCCCAGCAACTATACCACAATAAATGGTAAGTTTGGAAAGGCCCTTAGACCAGGGGTCAGCAAACTTTTTCAGTAGGGGGCCAGTCCACTGTCCCTCAGACCTTGTGGGGGGCCGGACTATATTTTGAAAAAAAGAAGAACGAATTCCTATGCCCCATAAATAACCCAGAGATGGATTTTAAATAAAAGGAAATATTCTACTCATGTAAAAACACCAGGCAGGCCCCACAAATAACCCAGATATGCATTTTAAATAAAAGGACAGATTCTACTCATGTAAAAACATGCTGATTTCTGGGCTGTCCGTGGGCCGGATCCGGCCCCCGGGCCTTAGTTTGCCTACCCATGCCTTAGACTCGCAACCTTCCAAGATTTTGATTCACCTGGGGGGGGGCGTGCCACATAATTCACTTCAGGGTGGTAGCTTTTCAAGACATCCAAATGCACCTGAATTCATTTAATCTGTAGCTGGAAACTCTTCCAATGGTACAAAAACGTCACATCTTGTTTTTTGCTTCAAATTATTATTATTTTAAGTCTCTTAACTAATAAACAAAAAGTCTTAACTAGTCTAACATACAGATGACCCAAGAGGAACTGCAAAAAGGCTTAACACAGAGATAACCCAAGAGGAACTGCAGAAACCATCAGCAAAGAGGAATATCCTAAAGAACCCAACATGGTGCTTTGACGTCCCAGTGAACAGCTGATTGTCGGGACTCTAAAGCGCTGCATCACTCAATGTCATTGTAATGCCACATGATTGAACAGGAGGAGTTCCTGCCAACCTGTTATATTTAGCCCGAGGTGGGGGATAGATTTAGGGGACAGAGGATCTGGTCTGCTGGCCTGATCCAGTTCCCTAAGCCACATTAGAACCCTTGGGAACCACCAGTAAACACAGATGAAAATATTCCATGTACCAAGCACCATCAGAGTATGGCACTGTATCTTCAGATCAGCAAATATAGGGAGTGTCAATTTCGGGCTTTCGCAATACTGTTACAACTCCGTGAGGCTCTATGGGCATAAATGGAACTACATAAGCAACACCACCGTGAAAAGAGAAAAGGTGCTCAAATATTGCTCCCCAGATCAGTATTCCCAACATGAACTGAAGTAATCAATCAACTCGTTTTTCAAGATACTTGGGATCTCTCTGTTGCACGAGAGAAGCAAATCTACTAAAAATATCTCTCGAAAGCATCAGGCCAAAGAGGCAGTGCTTTGATCTGAGAGAAAAAGCCAGCGCTGCGTTTCCTTCCGTAGGCACCAGGCAGGCCCTTTGAAACTACTTTTGTTTCTCTATAAAACAAATTATCAGGAAGTGGCTGAAACCCCCCTCCCTCCTCACCTCTCATACGCATAAACAGTGAAGATGAGAAGAAAAACTTGGTTCCTGTCCAAGTGTTCTTGTAAAGTTGATGCAATTACAGTGGTACCTCGGGCTAAGAACTTAATTCATTCTGGAGGTCTGTTCTTAACCTGAAACTGTTCTTAACCTGAAGCACCACTTTAGCTAATGGGACCTCCCACTGCCACCTCACCATTTCTGTTCTCATCCTGAGGTAAAGTTCTTAACCCAAGGGGCTACTTCCGGGTTAGCGGAGTCTGTAACCTGAAGCGTCTGTAACCTGAGGTACCACTGTACTCTTCAGAGTCAAGGTAGCCCAAAGCCCCTTTGCATCGAAACAATATGGGGGGAGAAACCTGACAGGTCAACCCAACCTGAGACCTGGCAACTCAAATGCAGCTCCCCCAGCCAGCTATTGTGGCCTGCAAGGTGCATGACAATCTCTCCTCTCCTCTCTTCCCCATCCAAATTCTTGCATTTCTAGGTAGGAGGCAAAATAAGAAAGAAAGGGTTTTTTAGAACATTTGGCTGCATTTGGCTTGGTGCATCTCCAGTTGTACAGACTTGTTTTAGGAGACTGTAGCCAGGCTCACAGACACCATGTTTCTGATTCCCATTATCTACCACTTTTCTATCCTGGCATAACTCTTCCAGGAGCACTGATTCCTTTTATCCTCCCAACAACCTTAGGGCTTCCATACGTCTGGAATTTCCTGGACACAGCTGGGATTCGGCCCTCGTAAACAGCATTTGGGAGGAAATCACTGAAATATCCAGGAAAATCCAGACATACGTCAACATGTCAGAAGTGTAGATTTTGGCAAGTTTCCTTAAACATAGCTCAAAACTTCTTCTTTTCTTTTTTTGAGATTTTGGCCAATTTTTTAAAAAAGCTCAACAACTTTTGTGTATTTGAAATATGGCAGATAAAGAGACATCAACTTGCTCAAAACTACCTAGGAAACCTCATGGCACAGATAGACATTTGAACCCAGATCTCCCGAGTCAAAGAGTCCACCATTACACCTATCTCTCACCAGTAACAGGACTTTTAGACATAGGGCTGTGTCCAGCAAACTTCTACACAGAGTAGAGCCAACGGAATGAAGGGACACAAACCAGCCCATTAACTTAAGCGGAACTATTCCGTGTAGGATTAGCACAGAATACCGCCACCTGTTGCATGTAACAATAAAAAGGAAAATGGAGTCGTTAAGAAGTCAAAGACATTTACATATCCAAGAGGGAGGCATTCCATATCAAACAGTACCGGGTCTACAGTTCACTTGTCTAGTGTTGCCATTTTTTAAAAAAATACTTACAAATTCTGTGAGGGCGAATCTGCAGCAGGAATGCACAGATACTTCACTCCCTGCATTAAAAAAAAATATAAATATATCAAGGAAGAGAAAGTGCACGCACATTCAAAGACTGTCTTCTTTCACTTGGTGCTGCTCCCAGGAAGCCATTTTAAGACCTGGTTTCATCGGCGCACGATCACAAACCACCACGTACCCAGACATCAAAGTGAATCTTGGTGGTGGAAACATTACCTCCAGCTCTTCTGTTGCATTTTGTCATTTTAACATGTCTTGTTTGTCCTGCAATGCTATAAATTGCTAATGTGCTATTATACACAACTTACCACTTTCTTAAAATGAATGTAGATTAAGTAAGTGTGCATTCAATGTTGGTTGGGGAAGGCTGTCACTATTTGCAGGGCTATATTGAATTAGTTAAATAAGTGATGGAAAGCAAAGAGTAACGGTGTAGCACGGGTATTACTTTTTAATAGATGTTTCCGTTCTCAAGATTATTACAGTGCTGAGCTGAATGAAGCCTTCCCTCCCCACAATAAAATGTATTCTTAATCAGTCCTCACCAAAATAATTCAATCTCAGACAGAGTTAGAAGCGGGCGTCTCGGTAGAAAGAGACAGAGAAACCTAAGCTAAAAATTGCTTCACTATTTCCATTCTACTAATTTCATAATGGGAAATTAAAAGAAACTTTATTGGATGTTAATGACAATATGAATTAAAATGTAAAATACAATCAAGGTAACTAATTGTATTTATAAATGAATATAGACAAACAAGAAGATGTGTACATACAGAAAGATTTATTTGTATATAGACACTGTACGGATAAAGTTGAAAGAAGAACAACAATATACAAAATCGATAAAGACAATGCGAAAAACTTAGAGAGGACATTAAAAAGCCAGAAGAAGGAAGGAGGGAAGTCAACTCATAGGAGTAAATGTAAATGTAAAGTAATGTTTATATGTGTAGTATGTAATCGTAAAATCAATAAAGATTATCTTTAAAAAAAATTGCTTCTCTAAATACGTATAACTCGTGGAAGAGTCTCATCTAGTCCAACATTTCAACAGCAGCCAGTCCGACAACTTTGAAACTTCAAAAGCTGGGCACAAAGGTGATACTCCCTCCCTCACTGGAAGCCAACTTAAACCAAGACAGACCTTTGACCAATCTTATAGACTCATAGAACTGTAGAGTTGGAAGGGTCCATCTTGCTAAGTGCTGCGTATATAGAATGACATCTCTCTACAGCATCCTTCCTTGGTATCCTCCAAATGAATCAGACTACAACTCCCATGAGCACCAGGCAGCACAATCAAAAACTTATGGGGGGCACCAGGTTGGAGAAGGGTGCTCTAGAGCAGGAGCAGCCAATATGGTGGCTTCCAGATGTTGTTGGATTCTCGGTTCCATCAGCCCCAGCCAGCATGGCATGGGATGATGGGAACAGTAGTCCATCAACATCTGGAGGGCACCTGGATGCTCCAAGGCCAGGGTAGCCAACATGGTGCCCTTCAAATGTACAGTGGTACCTCGGGTTAAGAACTTAATTCATTCTGGAGGTCCATTCTTAACCTGAAACTGTTCTTAACCTGAAGCACCACTTTAGCTAATGGGGCCTCCCACTGCCGCTGCACGATTTCTGTTCTTATCCTGAAGCAAAGTTCTTAACCCGAGGTACTATTTCTGGGTTAGCGGAGTCTGTAACCTGAAGCGCCAGTAACCTGAAGCGTCTGTAACCCGAGGTACCACTGTAGAGATGAATTACAACTTTCATCAAGCCTGACCACTGGCCATGCTGGCTGGGGGCTGATGGGAGTTGGGAGTCAAACTGCATAAGGAGAGAACCACAATGGCCCTAGGGTTCCTTACAGTGGTTTCCTCCAGACCCACATAAAGATTCATCTCCTCCTGCTTGCAAAGCATACGCTCTCCTGCAAAACTCTTGCCTTCCCAGTCTCATTTGTTCCCTGTTTTGTGTATGGGATTCCACGACATGTAGGTTTCACAATAGCTTGGGCAACAAATCCATTCCCATCGTCCACAAAACTAGACTTCTCTGCAATGAGGCTGGTGCTGGAGAAATGCATTGGAAACTACAAGGTGACAACTGCTTGATGGGACGTCATGTAACCTGCCTGGAAACAAATGCTCAATGAATAGTGGGTACCACGTGAGCCCCCCACAAACTCTGTGCAAACGCATCAGAATCAATGCTCACAAGTCACCTGGAAGTGGCTTCAGTGTTGCACTGCTTCAGAACAAGAAGATAGCTTTCAGTTAGAATTGCCACTGATGGAGCCAGTAAGAAATCCTCGTAAGAACAGCCCTGCCCTTGCACTTATAACACACGCCTAAGGGACATGGGTGGTGCTGTGGGTTAAACCACAGAGCCTAGGACCTGCCGATCAGAAGGTCGGCGGTTCGAATCCCCGCAACAGGGTGAGCTCCCGTTGCTCAGTCCCTGCTCCTGCCAACCTAGCAGTTCGAAAGCATGTCAAAGTGCAAGTAGAGAAATAGGAACCGCTCCGGTGGGAAGGTAAACAGCATTTCCGTGTGCTGCTCTGGTTCGCCAGAAGCGGCTTAGTCATGCTGGCCACATGGCCTGGAAGCTGTACGCCAGCTCCCTCAGCCAATAAAACGAGATGAGGCGCTGCAACCCCAGAGTCGGTCACGACTGGACCTAATGGTCAGGGGTCCCTTTACCTTTACCTTAAGTTCAATACTTAAAGTCTACGCTTATTTTAGCTATGAATGCTAAACCTGCTTTACTGCTTCAATCTAAATGCTTAAAAACAAGATTTGCAAGAATTGTTTTTCCCCCTTTTCCATGCTTTATTAATTGAAAATTGTACAACAGAAATTATCATTAGCTGTTGAAGAAAGCATAAAATGTAACAAAAGAAAAAAATTCTACAGTCGTTCGTTCCTCAGTTATTTTCTTTTTACATCTTTTTGCAATTGATTTCAACGTGACTTCCGATCTTCCCATTATGTTCCCAGATTATATTTCTTGGATGCGCACTTAACTTTATTTTCTCCATGTTGTTTGACTTACTTTAAGTCTTCTAATTCATCCTATTCACCTACAGAAGTTCAATCAATACTTGCCAACAGATTAATATTTTGACTATGTTCTTTTACATAAACTCTCTATATGTCCCACTCTCTGATAATTTTTTCATCTGTAACGTCTCGTAACCTCGCTGATAGTCTCGCTAGTTCAGCATACTCTCTGAGTTTATTTTGCCAGTCTTATTTGGATGGGATATCTTCTCCCTTCTAGCCTTTTGCAGTTAAAATTCTGGCAGCAACTGTAACATACATAAAGACTCTCCTAAACTTTTTGGGAATTTCATTACCCATAATTCCTAGCAGGAAGGCTTCCGGCTTTTTAGGGAAGGAGCATTTGAACATTTTCTTCTGCTTGTTATAAATCATTTCCCAGAACTGTCTAATCTTTTTACAGTTCCACCACATGTGGATCCATGTGCCTTCAGCCTCCCTGATTTGCAAGAATTGTTACATATATATATGAGAGATATGTGTTCAATATTGCAGGGCTCATTTTGCAGTCGTAGCTGAGCAAAAGCAGAATCCTTCTTGTGCACACCCTCATGCAAGCTGTCTAAGAATTGTCCCAAAATGACCTCCAATTGTCAACAAGCCACTATTCTATCTATATCTATCTATCTATCTATCTATCTATCACCAATCTATTTTTGATATGTATACATTACATTCAACAACAACAAACTTTGCTGCTTATTATGCAAGCAGACTTCATTGGGGGTTTTGTGGCTAAGTGTGGACGACTAAAGGAAATCTGACTGCAAGAGAAAAGGGGAAACGACAGCCACCAGTGTAACTGATTCAAGGCGCAGATAATATCAAAGGCAAGGCTGGTGAATACATGGCAGTGGGGTGAATGGAAGACCCGGCTGATTCCAGCTGGTCTTTGAATCACATCCCCTGCAGGTCCAATTTCAATGATTCTGTGGTATTGTGAACAACTTCATCCAATCTGCATTGAATTTCACAATATAAAGAGCAGGATAGAGGCATAAAAATTGAGTTACTTACATATGGTGAGGGAAGCAGCAACAAACATAGTTACCAGGCATGAGCAGTTTCATGCAAATTCCCCATTTTGTGTAGGCATCTTCTAAGTAGCGCCGTAAAAAAAAAGGTCTGTCTTATCACAGGTCATCATGACAAGCGCCTCACCCTGAAACTTACTACATCAGGGTTGCATACCCCACAACTGTCCCAGAAAAACAGGGACATCTGTTTTTCCCTGCGAGAGCATGGTGGATATTTTGGGCACCATGGTCTCATGTGATTTTGGGGTGTCCTCTCACCCCCCCAAAACACAATCTCACACATTTTGGGGCACTATGCCTGAAAAAAAGCTTTTGGGAGGCACGATATTGTGTGGTACCCAAAAATGCCCTTTTTGTGTGCAGTGTCCAAAAAAGTGCTTTCTTTGGGACTGCAATCTCACGCAGGTCACATGACTCACATGGGAGTGCGGCCCTGGAATATGGCATTCTCATTTTTCCTGACGTCATATTAGAGGGTACGGGGTTGCTGGCATAATATCTAGAGTGGGAAATCAACCAACAAAAACCAAAAGTCAGTCAAAATACAACTAGGCCAATTTCTCCAAATTCCAGTGCCTTCAAAAAGGCGTGCATTGGAAGCCAATAAATTCATTTTCCTCTCAGTTTTCTATTTCATCAGACAAGAGTAACCACAAAGAGAAGCTTTTTTATTTCTCTTTAGGCCCTGAAAGTCAAGCGAACTGTTAAACCGATACAAAGGGAGAGTTAACAAAACTAGCGCAAGTATTCAGATTTCAAGAATGTCATAGCTGAAAGAAGCAAGAGTTCAGCTCTGCAGAATGTCTGATATTCGCTCATATTACTCTAGCAGCCATCATGCTGGTACCAGGTCAAGATGCTGGAAAATTCTGATGCTAGGTAAATTGCCTCACCAGGGCTTTGCCCAGATAAAAACTACTCACTCAATTTTACATTTTAAAGAAAGGCTGTCATCAAATTTTACATATATTTCAGATTTTCCAAACCCATGTATTCGTTTTCAGTTAACAGGAAAATCATGACAGTAAGTATTTTAAGCTAGTTAACAGCTTTGCTCATGAAACCCACAATGAGTTCTACATTTATATAGAAAATACAAATAAAAATTGTATAAAGAAAATGCTTTAAAATTTCTAGGGCATGGAACTGAATAGCTGGTTATCTCTTTAGAAAGGTATTTTAGCCTCTGTTTTAACACTCTAGAGAACTGACAACAATTTGAAAATTCTGATTCACAATTTTGTTAGCCACATAACACCACTTCTGATTCTGAAGGAGACAGACCACTCAGTAATTGTTGTTGCTTTTAACTGTTCATTTAAAAGACTAAAGAATGAGCAAACGCAGGATAGTAAGATCAAAATCTCCAGAATGTACAACAAATGTGAATGTGAATGTGAATGTGAACAACAATTTTTTTTAAAAAAGTTATGAAGCCAAAGAGTAATTTCTTTACTTTCAAAGAAACTTAAATGAAACAAATGTGCACATTAAAGATCATTAAACCAATTGTTTTATTCTTATATACACATTCTCAGCGAAAAGAATACTTATTCAAGTTCTTTAAGCCAGTAATCCAAGTACTCTAAATTTGTGGTGAAAGAAGAAAATGTAACCATCTACTTTTAAGTACATTCGATCAGATACATGCTGTTCAAACAAATTTAGGATCAGATATTTAATTCCCCTGATCTAACACCAATCTGCCGTTTGAAAGTTTGCTTTGAGACTTCAGAAACTTTGAAACTTTAGATGCCTGTCTTCTCGGAGACTTATGAATCATCATCTTTTTTAAATGGAAAGGGCAATAACCAATCAGGACTTTTGAGCTGTCCTAAATGACCACAAATTTCTAGGCTGAAATTAAGCAGTTTAAAAAGAAAGAAAGAAATGCCTTATTTTTGGCATTGAACTTCTCGGTATTTAAATTTATGTAAACCTTTCAACGACAGCTTCCAAGAAACACTTGAAGAGCCAAAAACAAAACCTCGGGGCACCTCATTTTGAAGAAAGATGCAAATAAAAACCCTCAGACACCTGGCAAGTTCTTTCAGGTTAGCCCAGAAAAAAAACCCCCATGTGTTATTTTGACTTGCCACATCAACAGATGAGGGGTGGACATAGCTCTTTCGAACGAGAGGCATTTCATCAAAACGGCTTAATTAGGAAACAGTTGGTTTCTCAAGGTTTTCACAAGCACAACAAGAGGTTATCAAGAGTTCTGCCCAGTACAGCTAAAGAACCGCTTCGGGGGAGAAGGGGGAAAAAAAACCCCAGTAATTTGTTTATTTGTCCTTTCAGTTGCTTTAAGGAGCAGTCGCCCAAGTACAGTACAAATGCTCATGACTCATTTTATTATTGAAAATATTCAAAAGTTTCGGCAATAAGCAAAGCCATTTCGCCGTTATTTTATCGTTGAAATATTTGTTGAAAACGCATGAGGGAAACAAGCCATGCAAAATTCAAAAACAAGAAGGCAACCAACTAAGGTGGATTGTGCAATTATTTCTGAACTCAAGAGACTAACCGACCAGGACAGGTTCCATTCTACCACTAATAAAAGTGATCATTGAATCACACTCTTAAGATTGAATTTGCTTCGGAAATGCCCTGACCATCATTGAGTGTTGTTCCTATTGACATCGCCTTACGAAAACAGATCCTCATGCAACTGAATTACTGGTGTTGAGAACCAAAACATAAGAAACATTAAAACTCCTATGGTAAACTCTTGAAATAAAACTTCTTCAGGCAAAGTCAAAATGATCATTTCAAGTAAACCTAATGCTTCTCTGAAGAGATCAGTGGAACCCAGGCTTTCCCCAGATTCCAAGCAGTTGCTTTCAGATCACAATTGTATTTGATTCTTTAATGCTATGAGGGCACAGACTACAGAAGAGGCAGGGGTGTCCTGCCCTCAGCTTGGAGAATAAGAATTAAAATTCAGATGTGCTTAGTAACAGGGAAACTGATCAACCCATCAAATGACATCCGACAGTGCTTCACACATAGAAAGATCTCAAATTGAAAACAGAGAAACATTTAATTAGCCTGTACTATGAAACCTCTGAATCTGAAAAGCCACAAATTTGACAATAAATTGATAAAACAGATCGAGGTGTGATGAAATTTACAGCACCATTCCCTGCAGAATTGCAACTGTGAAGAGGTCAACTGCATCCTGTAACTAAAGAAAAATAAAATTGCCTCCCAGATTTCTTCAGTCAATTCATAAAGCATTAAAGGTGAACAATCATCCCTATTATAACCTGGAACAAACCCTAGTCAATGTCTTATTGACTATTTTTTGAAGATATACATGCACAACTCATGTGAAACTATCCTGCCGGAAGCATATAGGTGGAATGGTGTTTGTTTTTTTCTTAGCAGAGTTTCCCCCATCAGTTTTGTAAAATGTGAACTTACTGTGGAAATTTACCGTGTAAACTCTGACAGACATGTTAGTCAGGGTGCCCTTGTGCCTTTAAATTTGGATCTTCTTAAAAGTGTGCATCCACATCCAAAAAGAATAGATGCCAGAACTCCCACTGATTTTTAACCTCAGTGCTATCCAATTCAATCCATCTGTACTATACATTTAAAGCAGTATCATGCCAGTCATTGCTTCCTCTGAAAAATCCTTTTTAGGATGCTGAGTGTAGGAGATTCCTATTCCTCTCGCAGAGCTACGATTTCCAGAGTGGTTTAACAATCAACCCCTCATCCCAGAGAACTATGAGAATTCTGGCTCTGACCATGGAATTGGTGTGTGTGTGGGGGGGGTTCTCCTAACAATTCCCAGCACCCTTAAACTAAAATTCCTAGGATTCTGTACGGGAAGCCAGAGCTGTTTAACATGACATGATACTGCTTTAAATGCATAGTGCAGATGGAGCCTTTGTCGCCGATCACAGAAAATTCAAGGCAACTTTCCAAGTGGATGGCAATATATGTCAAGAAAGAATAAACCCAGCTAACAGACTCTCTCTCGCTGGAAAGCGTCCAGTCTATCAGTCCAAGGTCACGTAGAGCAGATAAGGTGGCAGTACAAAAAGCAGGGGGGTTGCAAGATCAGGTTGCAAGACGGAAGTGACTAGGGTGGAAGTGGATAGAATCCTTAAGTGGGAACACCTTTATTCCAAGAATGGATGCTTTGTTCTTTTGCTGTGATCATTAAAGACTCCATAATAATAATAACAATAACAATGATAATAATAATAATTTATATCCAGCCCTCCCCAACCAAAGCAGGGCTCAGAGTGGCTAACAACAGTAAAAATAACACAGTTTACATAAAATCACAATCAATTAATTGAAATACATTCTAAAATCAATTCATTCTAAAATCAACTCAGAGTCAAATTAACGGCAACCATTGGGCTAGAGTTCTATGAGGATTGCAGAAGGAGGGGGTCAGACTGTGCCTTGGCCAAAGGCCTGGTGGAACAGCTCCGTCTTGCAGGCCCTGCAGAAAAATGTCAAGTCCCGCAGGGCCCTAGTCTCTTGTGACAGAGCATTCCACCAGATCGGGGCCACGTCCGAAAAAGCCCTGGCTCTGGCAAGGGACTCTTTTCGCTTTGTCCTGCTTATCTACAGCCAACGGCGGGGGCGGGGAGGAAGCCAAGTCCCCAGAGCCTGACAGATCAGGTGAAAGCCAGGTGACAGTGCCCACGGTGCACTGACCACTGTACGAGGCAAGTTTAAAACACCGTGATGGAGCAATGTAATGGGGAGTTTAAGAGAAGGCTGTGGCGAGGGAAGCGATGATGGCTCAAGCTGTACCAGCTTTCTTCCCTTACCTCCAGCATGGGCCTGGCGCTGTCATGGATCGAAAGAATGTGCGTTATGTTGTTCTTTTTCAGCTGTTCGGTGTCACGAGCATCTGTTGCAAAAGGAGACCAGGGAGGAAAAGCCATTAGCACGGTCAGCGATATTTAACTCAATTATCAAGTAGCACCACAAAAAGCATAACTTTGAAATGTGCTCCTCTCCCTATTAGCAGTAGATTGCTGAGCTACAAAGAAGAGAAGCCTTTCTGAGCATCAGCTGCCACACAGAAGCACTGACTGGCTACTTAATGGTCTTAAGAGAGCCAGTGTGGTGTAGTGGTTAAGAGCAGTGGACTCATAATCTGGTGAACCGGGTTCGCTTCCCCGCTCCTCCACATGCAGCTGCTGGGTGACCTTGGGCTAGTCACACTTCTTTGAAGTCTCTCAGCCCTACTCAACTCACAGAGTGTTTGTTGTGGGGGAGGAAGGGAAAGGAGAATGTTAGCCGCTTTGAGACTCCTTCGGGTAGTGATAAAGCGGGATATCAAATCCAAACTCCTCTTCTTCTTCTTCTGTCCCAGAGTGCTGGGAGTAAGACAGCAGAGACCCGGTTTCAAATCACCACTCAGGAATGAAGTTCTCAGCCTAACCTACCTTACTGGGGTGTTGTGGGGAGAGAACAGTGGGTGCCGACTTGAGCTCCTTAAAGGGACAGGAAGATATAAATGCTATAAATGGATTGTGCTGGGTGAGTTCTTTTTGGGGAAAGTCAATGGCTCTTTTACAACCAGACATACATGATCACAAGAATTGTCACCGTAACACCAATTGGCTCAGGCACCTTTAAAAGCTGCATAATAGCTCAAAATTCAGCAGTCACAATCTTTGTCCCCAATCACAGCATCTCCATGCCAGGGGGTGGGCAGAGAAAAGCCCACTGGAGAAGGATGTTTTCTGAAGAAGGGAAAATCCCTGGCATCTCCCATTATAAACCACGAGCCCCAAAAGCAGTTCATTCAATGGAAAGTGCTGCTCTGTAGATGTTCAGTTAATCTTCTTAATCATTTAAACAAGCAATTCGTGTCACAATGAGGAGAATAGAGGGGGGCGGAATCTAGATTTATCACCAATTACGACCTTAAAAGTTGTACATTAGACGTCAAAGTAAATGGGGGGAGGGGAGTGAATTCTAGGCCAGTGGTAATGACTCCTGGTTCAAAAAAAAAAAAAAGGCCATTGGTTGTTTAATTAAGACTTTATAGGTCAAAACCATAGAAATATACCAATGTTGTCATTTGCTTTTCAGTAAAGGGACGTGGGTGGCGCTGTGGGTTAAACCACAGAGCCTAGGACTTGCCGATCAAAAGGTTGGCGGTTCAAATCCCCGCGATGGGGTGAGCTCCTGTTGCTCAGTCCCTGCTCCTGCCAACCTAGCAGTTCGAAAGCACACCAGCACAAGTAGATAAACAGGTACCACTGCGGCAGGAAGGTAAACGGTGTTTC
Organism: Podarcis siculus; assembly: GCA_034642415.1. Classification (NCBI taxonomy): domain Eukaryota; kingdom Metazoa; phylum Chordata; class Lepidosauria; order Squamata; family Lacertidae; genus Podarcis; species Podarcis siculus. The sequence goes on along the minus strand of JAXCMG010000031.1, from coordinate 13,468,950 downwards.
CGTGCGCTGCTCTGGTTCACCAGAAGCAGCTTAGTCATGCTGGTCACATGACCTGGAAGCTGTAGGCTGGCTCCCTCGGCCAATAAAGTGAGATGAGCGCTGCAACCCCAGAGTTGGCCACGACTGGACCTAATGGTCAGGAGTCCCTTTACCTTTAAAGGGAAGAAAGGTATTGCTAGCCTCCTATATACTGTACTGTAAAATGACACCCAAAATGCATGCATTGAAGATTTCTTGCAGGAAAGAATTCCTGGGCGATAAGACTATCAGTGGCTACTAACCCTGTTGGATACCTCTACTGTTTGGACACAGATGCTTCTGGAAACCATTTGTTGGGAACTGCAGGAGCGAGGAGAGTCCTCCTTGTTGTTGTTTTTAATATATTTTCATTAAAGACTTCTTGGTTTACAAAAGTATGTGCAATGTCCCTTTTTTCAAGTTGCATTTTCTACAGATCAGTTTCATTTGTTGAGACATTTGTGTTACATTAGGATGAAAAGGGGGAAAGAGGTGGAGGGGGGACTGTTGAGTGGGGGTGGGGTCCGGTGGCAATGCTTCTGTTCTACTTAGTGTATGTGTGAGGCTTTGTGTCAGTGTCACTTGAGTGAGTTCTCTTTACTATTCGCTTGTATTCCTTTGGTGGTGAAAGAGGTTGGCCTAGGGTGTGATTGGTTGTCTTTGACTGGCTCTAGTGAAATTTGGTTTTGTGTGTGAGTGGGGTGTGTGGGGGTGTGTGGATCAGGTTAGCCAGATTGATTTGAATGCTGTCGGCGGGTTCTTGTCATTGTCTTGTTGGGCTGTGTATGTGATAAAGGGGAGCCATACCGAGGTGAAGGCGTCTTCTTCTATTTGCCCCCGTGTCAGTTTCAGTTTGTTGGTGAGTTTTTTTAATAAAGCTGTTTCCCATACTATTTGGTACCATTGGTCTATGCTTACTCCTGACAGGTCTCTCCAGTGTCTGGCTATGATGCTTCTGGCTGCTGAGAGTAGGTGGTTTATGAGCTCTTTGTGTTATGAGTGGGCATTATTGTCTTGGAAGATGTTGAGTAGGGCCAGTTCTGGGGTGACTTCTAACACTTGCTTAGTTGTTTTACATATTTCTTGTATGAATGATTTCCAGAAGAGTTGGATTTTGGGACATTCCCACCACATGTGGAGGTATATGCCTGAGAATCCTCCTTGTAATAATAGTAGTAGTAGTAATAATAATAATAATAATAATAATAATAATAATAATAATAATAATATTGTGGGCTTCGCTCCTGGACTAGATGGGCCACTGATCTAGAAGGACCTTATGTTCTTATTTATTAATTTATTTGTTTATTTTCTTACACTTGTACCATACCTTTCTTCTGCATGGAAACCCAAGTCAACACACACATAGGCTCTAAATGGTGGGGACCCACTGAGGCACTGACCAGACCAAGGCCTGTTGACCTTCACCAAGGCAGTGACCTCATGTGCTTGCAGACCATACCCAGAAATCTACAAATCTTGCCTAGGTTCTAGCAACACTCAACATTTGAAGTATACCTTGGTGTTTTGAGTAGATGTATGCTCCTCTCCTACCAAGCAAATATCAACTTTGGATTTGTGGGCAGCTTGGAATTACAGTCTATGGAAAGAACAGATAGTACCACGGCTTGGTTGCAGGGCATGTGCTTTGCATGCTCCCAAGGACCCATGTTCAACTCCCAGCTCCTGTAGGCAGGGCTCAGAAAGACTCCTGTCTGAATGCAACCAAGGAGAGCCATCATCAGTCAGCACAGAGTCTAGACTGTGTAGACTGTTCTGAGCTAGATGGGAAATGCTCTGACTCAGTAAGGCGCTGGCAGGTTTTTAATGTAACAAAGCTTTGTTTTGTTTTGTTGCTGTGTTATTTGACGGCCTTGAGGTAGGTGGAGGAGCATGTTATGAGAAGATTCCAGTTTCATGTGGAGAGACCAGAAGAAACCAACTCTCTCATCTTTCTACCCCTTTAGATACCTTCAAATATCTAAAGAGCTGTCACACATAGGATGGAGCAAGCTTGCTTTCTCCTGGTCCCAAACCAATGTATCCAAGTTACAAGGAAAGAGATTATGACTAAACAATAGGAAGAACTTTCTGACAATAAGAGCTGGGTGCCACATCTTTGAGGGGGAGCGCCACCAGTGAGCCTCATGGTGCCCTGACTATAGAACGCCCTCCCCAAACACGTTCACTCGAGGCCTACTTTGTTTTGAAGTTTTGTGACTTATATACATGCTACAGAATATGTCATTTTTACATCTCATAGAATAAATTTTAGAACATTTCTCCATTCAAGATTTCCCTCATGTCAGTTGGACACTGCCTAAGGATAAACATGATCCAGAATTGAAATATCAGTAATTCCAGTGGAACATTGGGGGAGCCAATAGCTGGGATGAGGAGTTGCAAGCTTCAAATGCACTAGTCTGTTCCTTCCAAACAAGAAAACCGTAAAAACCATGGCAGTTAAAAAGGGGCCTTTCAAATGTAGCCATCTTACATTTTAAGTCCAGAACAACCAAGACAAGAGGAGAGAGTTACGTTATTTAGAAATTGGCCTGTGGCGTTCCACTTAGCATGCCGAAACACAACCAACTGTAGATCTTATTGCTGAATTGGGAAGAGTTCCCAGCAGTCGTCCTGGTGAACTAACGGGCAGCTTGCTGAAGGATTAAACTGCCGCAGCTTAACCACCAGCATTTCTATATCGCCTCCATAGAAACAGTGGACAACACTTCGCAGGCCAACTGATGCAGCAGCCAGCAGAGGTTGCAAGGCAGAAAAGCTGCACAGCTCGAAGTCGGTGGTTAAGTGCTGACTCACTCTGCAATATCAGCCAGCTTCTCTTTGCCTCAACTCAATCACAGAGGGAGAAATCTAAAAAGAACCAAATTGGGAAACAGATACCAGGTCTCGGTTTCGCCGCGCTGGGTGTATTCAACCTTTAGCCACCAAGGTCTCGGTGTTACAGCCGACGAACCTCAGCTCAGTTTGTACGTTTGTTTCTCACAAACGCAAAACCACACCACTGTGTTACTTAATCCACATTACTTACCTTCTTCCCATGTTCACCAGTTTTATTCTTTATCCACCATTTAATCGTTTATTTACAATCCCCGAATGACACATTCTTGTCAACTGCCAAAGCACTGAACCAATAAAGGGGCTCAGCTTTTAGTCAAACCTGATAAAAACATAGTGCTGTCAAGGTTACACAACGAAGCCTCTTTGGTTTGGGGCCTCTTTTTGGAACTGTAGCACGATCCTTTTCAGGTATGAACTTCAGCAGTGCTACTGTCCCAAGGTGTGGTTTGGGATGCAGTTGGCAACAGTGTCTAATCCTGCCATCTCTTCTTTGCCGCCCATCTGGACTTTAGGTAAAGGTAAAGGGACCCCTGACAATTAAGTCCAGTCGCAAACGACTCTGGGGTTGCAGCGCTCATCTTGGTTTACAGGCCAAGGGAGCCGGTGTTTGTCCGCTTCCGCAGACAGTTTTTCCGGATCATGTGGCCAGCATGACTAAGCTCCTTCTGGAAAAACCAGAGAGGCATACAGAAACACTGTTTACCTTCCCTCTGGAGCAGTACCTATTTATCTACTTGCACTGCGTGCTTTCGAACTGCTAGGTTGGCAGGAGCTGGGTGGTTTAACCCACAGCGCCACCCACACCATCTGGTCTTTACCTGTTTGAAAATGCCATTCCTCTGTCACGAGGCTGACAGGATTTGCCATCATCATCTCGTTTTCACTTAAAATGGTTGTGGGCAGAGGTGAAAATGGAGAGCCTCTCAATCTCACATTTAAAAATTAAAATCTCTACTAACGCACAGTCTGACACTGGTGTCGGTGCAAATACTCCAAAATTAGTCAGATATCATACTAAACTACATGAATTGCACAAAGAAATCTGGGAAAGGAGGCTGGAAGTTTTCCATTACATCTGAATTTAAGCTGAGCTTAATCTGAACAATGGATTATTGAATAGTTTAATGAAACAAGCCAACTCCGTAAACTGCAATCTGAAGTTGGTTTGTTTCAGGAAACTGGAGTCAATCTTACCACAGTTTTTTGAGGTTTGGCCAATACATAAAGTGTGGTTAATTGAAAACAGAAGTAAAAGCTTCCAAACTTCTGCACTGCAGGGGGTTGGACTAGATGACCCTTGGGTTCCCTTCCAGCCCTACAGTTATATGATCCTTACAGATCATGCTTGAGCTATGTGGCCCATGCAGGGGAGAGGGTGGGGCTCTGGGCTAAACCACTGAGCCTCTTGGGCTTGCTGGTCGGAAAATCAGCGGTTCGAATCCCTACAATGGGGTGAGCTCCCATTGCTCTCTCCCAGCTTCTGCCAACCTAGCAGTTCGAAAGCACACCAGTGCAAGTAGATAAATAGGTACCACTGCAGCAGGAATGTAAACGGCGTTTCCATGCACTCTGGCACTTGTCATGGTGACCCATTGCACCAGAAGCAGTTTAGTCCCTATGACCCAGAAAGTTGTCTGCGGACAAACACCAGCTCCATCGGCCTGAAAGCGAGATGAGCGCCACAACCTCATAGTCGTCTTTGACTGGACTTAACCATCCAGGGGTCCCTTACCTTCTACTTCTGTGGCACCAGATGCTGAGCTTGCCCCTAGAGTACCATTTCACATACTACTGTGTCTCAGACTTACAGCATGGGCCTCATTCATCCATTCCTCAGCTAATGTCTACAAAGGCTGTGTTGAGCTGAGGAAAGCAGGGTAGCTCAAGACCAAAATGATTAGGTAGCAGTGATAGTGTGCACCCCAGAAATGATCTCTTTCAGCTTCTGGAAGAAGGTACAGGGTTATAAAGACTAGGACTAGCCGCCTGAGAAACAGCTTCTACCCAAATGCGATTTTGGTTTTAAACGCATTGTAAGGAGTCTATATGGGAGTATATTGTATTTAAAAATGGGGTATCAGAGTTTTTAGGGGGCTAACCAGATTGGGATAGCTGGGATTGCAGGCTTGTTGGTTTTTGAATGTCTTATGTAGATTTTTCAATTTCGTTGTTCTGTATGGGACAATGACATCGTATGGAACAGATGTGGGGAACTATCATTCCTGCAGCTCCCTCTCTTCAAGCAATGGGGACTATAACCAGACTTGCTGCTCAGCAAAGCTTTTTCATATTGTTCTGTGAGAGTCTGCTGGGCTCTGTCCCATGACCATTTTTCTTTTCTTTAATTTGGCAAACCCGAATTTGCCTTCCTCAGATTTTGGAGTGTGCACCATGCTAGCTTCAAATACAAGACTCTTTGGGCTGTGGCAATATACTCTGCACCAAAGGGGGAGGAGTGTGCAGATACCCCACTTGAAAGCCTAGTGGTGATGATCACAAAACCAGACAGGTTTAGGTAGAGACTTGTGTCTCTTTCACATAAGCAACTGCTGGCCAGAGGCAAGGAACCTGTGGTTTTTGATGGCTTTTATTAGAATACAATTCCCATCATCCATGACATGGTAGCTTGGCCTGATGGGTAGTCCAACAATAACAGGAGGGCCACAGGTTTCCTACTAATGCCTTAGAACAGTGTTTCCCAACCTTGGGCCTCCAGCTGTTTTTGAACTACAATTCCCATCATCCCTGACCACTGGTCTTGCTAGCTAGGGATGATGGGAGTTGTAGTCCAAAAACAGCTGGAGGCCCAAGGTTGGGAAACACTGCCTTAGAAGACACATGGATTAT
>JAXCMG010000031.1:13410158-13462823 GCA_034642415.1 Podarcis siculus | reverse complement strand
TCCCATCATCCCTGACCACTGGTCCTGCTAGCTAGGGATGATGGAAGTTGTAGTCTGAAAACAGCTAGGAAACCCTGCTCTAAACTAAGAATCTATCACTCATTTTACACCAAAAAATACTGTAACTTTACTTAGATCAGTAATGGGATTGGCTAGATTTGAAGCTATTTCTGAACTCAGGGCTGGTCCTCAGTTGTCCCTTAGATGGTTTCTGACTTCTTTTGAAGTATCCTGAACTTAATGACATTATATCTTAATATAAAGTTGTACCCATTGGTTTATGTGTCCTTCAGCTTGGGTCTTCATCACCATCCACAATCTATCTCTTACACATTTGGAATTAGAGGAAGGAGCAGACACTGGCGGTCCAAGGACCATATCTGAACCTTGAGGGTTTCACTAGGTCTCTATTTGGAAACTTAAAGAGGCAAAATACATGGGGAGATTGTGGCTGTGGAAACCGGACTGGAGATTATGGGAGAAGGGACAACTCTCCATGCCCTCTTCATTATATGGCCATATTGATAGCCAGAAATTTTGGGGTGGACTATCCGTGTCCATGGTATGATTTTCAGCCCAGATCTGCTATGAGCTCCCAGCTACGTGGTATCTGCTGGACAAAGGGAGCTATTTGTGTGTGGTGGCTTCTGTGGCAGGGGATCTCCAGCCCTCCCGCCATTTTGTAGAGGTGAGGAGGGCACCAAGAGGGTTTGAAGTAACAACCACATGCAAACAAACAGCTCCTGGCCTATAAAGCAGCTCCAATGTCAGATTAGGGTGGTTTTGGTTTGCCCTATTTAAATAGCTGCCAGGGAAGGAGGACACAGAGAGATAGAGAACGCACAGCGTGTGAAAGAGGAGAAGCTGGTTAAATCTTCTGCCCCATGCTGCAGCTCTGATGAATATATCCCTCCCCTAAGGTGCCATGGCCATTAGTGGCATCCCCCATATGACTAAATGGGTCACTCGAAGCCGCTTGACAGCTGGGGCTGACCAGTACCTCATTTTTTATCATTCCCAAGTCCTGAACGAAATCCAAACTCAAAGCAAGCAAATGCAAAAGACTGCAAGACACATGGATCGAGCGTGGAAGGTTATATATCAAAAGCCTGCCAGCTTGAACAAAGAATGTGCTCAAGATTTATCCGTTCTCTCATGATCTTTGGCAGACCAGCCTTCTTGTGACAATGACACAGAAAGGGGGGGCAGGAAACTTGCTCATCATTTTAGGAATGTACACAGGCTGATATCAGAGCTATGACAATGGCAAGGAACATGTAACTTGACTTTTTTTAAAAAATAGGCCAGCACCAAGAGGCACATCAATCAGAAGGTCGGCGGTTCAAATCCCCACAACGGGGTGAGCTCCCATTGCTTGGTCCCTGCTCCTCCCAAGCTAGCAGTTCGAAAGCACATAAGTAGATAAATAGGTACCGTTCCAGCGGGAAGGTAAACGGCGTTTCCGTGTGCTGCTCTGGTTCACCAGAAGCAGCTTAGTCATGCTGGCCACATGACCCGGAAGCTGTATGCCGGCTCCCTCGGCCAATAAAGTGAGATGAGCACCGCAACCCCAGAGTTGGCCACGACTGGACCTAATGGTCAGGAGTCCCTTTACCTTTACCATAAGAGGCACATGCCAGTTAAAGTCACAGGAAGCTTTTCCACGCCCTGTTTCACCAGAGAACCATGACAGCCAGAACAATGCAACCCTCGTACATCACTTATGCTTGCCTCTCTCTGAAGGGACCTGAAGGTACTACGTGACCTGCATATGTGCCAAGACATGTGTGGACTAGGGTGCCGTCCCCTTTCCCTGCCACAGTTGCCATTCCTCTCACAACAACACTTCTTAGGGTTGGCAGGCCTTTGCACAAGGACCAGGCCGCATCACAGTCCTGAGGGATTGTTCAACCAGCAGAGGATGAGACTCTTAATCTCATGTTGGGTGAAAGATTCATGCATTGCAGTTATGCTAGATGTCATGGAACTTTGAAGTGTCAGGCATAGCCCTATTGGCTTTAGCCCAAACGTAGCAGAGTTTTCCTGCACAGCGAAGAAGCTAGTTGCGGCGGTAATGACTAGTCAGCTAGACTCAGAATAACTATTTACAGGATTTATTAAAAGGAAAAATAAAACCAGCAGAGTTTCTGCATACAAAACAAAGCAAAATAAATCCTTTCTTTCTCTCTCTCTCTTAACCATACACAGCACTCCTACTCCTAACACACCTCACATCACACTGTGCTAGCAATCCCTAGATAACAGAGTTGAGTGCTGGTCATTAACCAATCAGAGTAAGTAGTTTCTAGGTCAAGCAGACCTGGGCTTTCTGCCAAGAGTAAATTGACACTGCCTTGAGTTAATTGTGTGAAGCCAGAATCTGCAAGTTTCCCATGAGAATCAATTAACAGAAACTGAACAAGATGATCCTTGTGGTCCCTTCCAACTCTACAATTCTACAGCCATGATAAATGAGGCTGCACTCTCATTAATAATAATAATAAATTTTATTTATACCCCGCCCTCCCCAGTCAAGACCGGGCTCAGGGCAGCTAACACCAAATATAAAAACAATTGATTGAAATACAGCTTAAAAAACAAGATTAAAATACAACATTAAAATGCAGTTAACATGTAGCATTGCTAATGCACAGGAAGTGCCACAAAACAGGCCATGTTGTTTCCACGCCCTTCTCACACTTTGGCCCCTTTGAACCAACGCTAATCTCCCTGATCAGAACTTTCTCTTGATGCATGCCATACTTTTCAGATGGTCTCGAACCCTCACTCCATACGATGCCACCACATCGGCACCGCACGTTCTTTGGAAGAGGCTGACATGGAAACGATGCTACATGAGGAGAAAATAGCATGTGTTCCCCCATCATTTAGATCACAGTGGCAAAGAGCCACAAGTCAGCACAAGAAGATTCTTGCCTGGTCCCTAAACTTTAGTAGCGGTTCCGCCTGAGAATTATAAGATCCTCATAAATGCTCTTAAGTATGCTTTGGTGTTGCCCACTGAACTCCAAAGCACAATGAAATGAAGCCACAAATGGTCTTGATGCATAAAACTCTTTGCCCATGCTTTTGGGGTGAGGGTTAAATACACAGGAGGGAAGTGTTACTTACAACAGGGATAGGGAAACTGTGGCCCTCCGGATGTTGCTAGACTACAGCTCCTATTATCCCTGACCACTGGCCATGCTGGCTACGATTGATGGGAACTGAAGTCCAACAACATCTGGAGTGTCTCAATTTTCCTGTTTATGATCTATAATCTTATAGATTTGGGGAAGACCCCCCCAAAACCCTAGAAATTAAGAAATTGTAGGATTTTAATTATTTGGGGTGTGAAGGGAGAAACAAACTGCAGATGAATTCCTGGGTTAGCCTGTGCAAAACAACCTGGCCAAGCTAGGGCGATTAAGAAACAAATTAGGGCCATTGAGGGCCATGGGCAATGCAAGGGAACTGTCCTTCCCCACTCCCCACCCGAGGAGGGGTCAGAGACAGGGTTGGAAGGTTGCCAAGGTAACTGGGTGTGAGGTGAAAGGAAAAGTCTTGAGCAATGATTGCTGGGGAAAAGAAGAGGGAAGGAAGACTAGGATCCATCTTGGGCAGGCTGGCTGCTGGCTGGCTGGCGTACAAGCCCCTCTTGAAATGACCATGCTGTAAGGTCTGGACTCCCTCCTTGCAGACTGAAGGTGTAAATAGGTGAATAAACCATATTTCTTAAAGCTGCAACAATCTCCGCTGTGTCTGGAACCCCATGGGCTCTTGCCACCGCTCGGCAAACAGAGGGGGAGGCACCCAACTTTTGTAACAATATCATAGCACATCAGATCCCAGAGGAGGGAAGCACAGTTCAGCAGTAAAGCACAAGCTTTCTATTCCAAAGATGCCAAGGACAATCCCTCACAACTCCAAGAAGGGCCGGAAGAGACTCCTGCGTGAACCCCTGGAAACCTTGCTACCGGTTCCGTGTGGACAAGATGAACGAGATAGAGCATTGGTCTGAGTCGGAACAATGCATCTTCAATGACTTGCCAAACTTACTGAGGCAGATCCCCGCCCCCAGGGAGCTTACAAGATGAAACAGACAGTGGGGGGAAACCGAAGGCGCAAAGGGTGGGAGAGACCACAGTGTGTGAGAGGAAGAATGTGAGCAAATGCTGCCGATTCCGCTTCAGGGAGGTTCCAGCAGCAGGCGAGCGACTGAACGCAGCATTATAGACAGGTCAGGCAATGGGCAGGAGCAAACAACAGCCAGATGATCCAATTGTGGCAACAGCAGCTGTTAGCAATCTCTGGGGGTTGCCTTTTGTCAGAAACATTAAGGAAGCGAGTAAGCCTGTCTGGCTTACGAACAAAGGGCTGCAGTGTTTTTGGAAAAATTCAAGTAATCCACTGCTGGCCGATTTCTCTTGCCTACACCATACATGGTTACGGGGAAAGGGTACGCTCCATTTACCAACTAAGGGCACTGATGCCAACAGGCCTGGTCATCTCCAGGGGTGCGTGGCTTTGCAGTTATCCTCTGAACTTCTTGCGACAAGTCATTACAGCCCCATCACGGTAATTATGGATGAAAAAGGTGGCCAAAAGCAGCTCGCAAGCCCACTCACTCAGCAGCCACTTCCTCTCGTAATTGCACACTTATGACCCCAGCTACAGCCAAACTTGCCTGCTGCTGTTGGGGCCAAGATCTAGCCCGGTAAATCAAAGTACAATGTGGGTGGGACTCTTCATGGACACGCCCACCTTTCCTACTTAGCCCCGCCCACACACTTGGCCAGAGGATCCTATCAATCTATGCGAAGGAAGCCTTTTATGAAAGCTGCATTAAAGGCCATCTCCAAGTACCTTAAATAATAATAAGTGGATTAGAACCCTAAACCATCTTACATGGACGCTTCATTGTGATGGATAGGACTTCCACTTCCACAATGTTCTAAGTAACCCCAGCAGAGTAGTAGAGAATATGCTTTGTACAGAAACAGCCCCAGATTCAAACCCCAGTATCTCCAGAAAGGGCCGGGATATATTCATGTCAGGAACACTGGAAAGCCACTGCCTTTGGGTCCCTAGATGTTGCTGGACTACAACTCCCACCATTCCTGGCCAACACGGCCAATGGTCAGAGATGGTGGGAGTTGCAGTTCAAGAACATCTGGGAACCCAAGGTTGAGAAAGGCTGGTGTAGATAATACTAAGCTGGGTAGACCGATGATCTGACTTAGAACAATAGAATTGTAGCATTGGAAGGGACCACAAGTGTCATCTAGCAATGCAGGAATCTTTTGCCCAGCCTGAGGCTCAAACCCATGACCTGAGATTAAGAGGCTCCTACTTGACCAACTGAGCTCCTGATATAAGGCAGCTTCCTGTGTCCTCCTTTTTATTAAGAGAGACATCATGGTGTATCATGAGGTGGGCATGAAGCATATCATCCAACTTCTTGTCAGGCAGACATAACCAAGTCTAGCCAAAGCGTTCTGCTTCTTTCCTCTTCCCCCACGTTGAAACTATCCAGCTTCCTTTTGTCAGCCTCCCACTTTGAAATACGGGCATCACTCCTTGGTACACTGTGGCATCAGGAAGCCATGGCTAGCAGCACCAAGCCATCACACACTGAATGCCACCAACTTCCAACACAATCCGTATCAGTGGGGGCAGCTGGGATGCACACACATGCAAACCACCAGTCCCTGTGGAAATGTGCAAGAAGCCCAAGATCTCCTCTTCATTTTTATTTATTTTTAAATATAAACCAAGGATGGGGAATCTGTGACCCTCCAGCTCCCATCACTCCTGACCACTGGCCAAATGCGAGTCCATTCCTGCATTGGACTGGATGACCCTTCCAGCTCTACAGGTTCTATGATTCTATAAAGCTAACACCACCCTTCTTATGGCCAAAGGAGAAGGCGACTGCAAGAGGCTCCTCTCGCGATTTAAAGAGCATGCACGAGCTGGCCGAGGAGGAACCCAGCTGCAAGTTCTTCGACTAACCAGAGCGTTTCCGCCTGCCTATGCAAAAGGCAAAATGCGCCTCCAGGAAACGAGCCGTGAAAATAGCACACTATGTGCGGTGGTGGTGGTGGAGGAGGTTGATGCGTGGCAAGGCTGGCGCAGATCCAGCCGCGCGAATTATGAGGCGTTTGCTTTCCCCACTATTGGGGACGAGAGGCAAGGCACGAGCTTGCCCAACTGTGTAAGGCTTCTGTCCTACACAGGCTCACAAAACCAGCCTACGCACATGATGATGCGTGTGCCCAGAAGGAAGTCCCGCTGGCACCTTACCCTCCCCTCCCCAGCAGCAAATAAACTTGCAGCGTCAAGTCTCAGACATTGACCTCGCTGCGGCTTACTTCCGAGTAAACAACCGGGGAGGGAGGGATGCACGTGCGGACGGCACTGGCCCCACCCGCGGGGGGGGCAGAGAGGGGGCAAACCCAGCCTCCCATTTCTTCAAGCGCCTTCGTTTGCCAGCCACCCACCATCACCGCAAAAGCAGTCGCTTGTTGCCATACACTACAGTATCCAGAAAGTTGCCCTTAAAGGAAGCGTCGTTTCTAAACGCCCGATTTCCCACGGATCAAAACAAGCATCGAGTGGGTGGCTTAGTTTGGGGTGGGGAATCCTCTCTATTTGTTTCTTCACTGGATCGTTTCTGAAACCTCGCGCGCGAACGCATTTTAAAAACAAACAAAAAAAAACAACCCAGAAACAAAACAGAATAAGCAGCGTTTTTTTACCTTGTTCATCCCATTCCCCATGGCTCTAAGCGGTCTGAAACTTTAGCACCAGAGACTGGAAGCAGCCCAATTGGTGTCACGCCGCAAATAATAAAATAAAAATGCGCGATGAGCAGAGGAGGAAGTATTTACTCCGTTGTGAATGGGAAATTGGGTAAACGGGGTGGTTGTGTTGTTATTTTGCTGCGCAGCTCGCCAGCATCTTTCCCCCCCGCCCGCAAAACTGTCTGCCAGCCCGGGACTTTCCTCCTAGGCGTCTTATGATCGGAGGTTTTTCCGCCCGGCCGCCCCTGGACTCGGCTGGAATCGGAGCAGCAGCTCAGCTTGAACTAGTTGCGAGCTCGCCCTTGCCAGGAATTGCGTCTCGCTCCGGCCCTCCTTGCCTTCAACCACTCCCACGTGCGGTTAAAATCCAGGCGCCGAGCGAGCTTCCCCCGATCTCGCCGCCAGCGACTCTGGGGCTCGTAGTTTTCACGCTAACCCCGCGCCGGGCTAAGCCGCGGCTCGAAGACTACAGCTCCCGGCATGCGCGGCGCCAAGCACGGGCTCCGCCCTTTCGAACGCGTAGCGGAGCGTGAGCTTTCATTCCTGGAAGGATGAGTAAGCGGCGTCTGGGGCTTCTAGGCGAACTGTGGGCGTGGACGTTCAGTTTCTGAGCAGGGGCAGCCCAATTCCGCGACTTATTTCTCTTGCATATAAAATATTTCTATTTTTTGCCCTTCATGCAAATCAGCACTTTGTCAGAAAAGAGTTCAAGCCCTCGTTACAGGATCTTTTTTTTTCTTCCAGTAAATGGCTACATTGGAAGATTGTTTACCACGACGTGTATTTCGATGTTCCAGTTATAGCAAAGTTTTCGGACGCTGGAGATAAGCAGGAGTTGTTTTGTGGGCGTGTCGAAGGTAGTGTTATCGGCTGTGGTGTGTGCCGTGTTTTCATCCCATCCGTTTTTGCAAATTCCGCCTCCATTGCCCTCAAAACCCCTGTTGTTGTTTTTTACCAGAAGCCAGCGTGGGGATTTCTGCATTCAGTTTTTAATCCATCACAACCTACTCAGCTTTAGTGCAATGGAATCCTATGCATGTTTACACCCAGTTAAATTGTTGTCATTTAGTCGGGTCCGACTCTTCGTGACCCCATGGACCAGAGCACGCCAGGCACTCCTGTCTTCCATTGCCTCCCGCAGTTTGGTACCCAGTTAAATACTCCCTTTAAAAAAGAAAAGACAAGTGGAGCTTAAAGGTAAAGGGACCCTGTTGCGGCGCTCATCTCACATTATTGGCTGAGGGAGCCAGTGTACAGCTTCCGGGTCATGTGGCCAGTTTACCTTCCCGCTGGAGTGGTACCTATTTATCTACTTGCACTTTGATGTACTTTCAAACTGCTAGGTTGGCAGGAGCAGGGACCGAACAACGGGAGCTCACCCCATCGCGGGGATTCGAACCGCCAACCTTCTGATTGGCAAGTCCTAGGCTCTGTGGTTTAACCCACAGCCCAGGTAAAAGGGTCATAGAGCTACTCATAGAGTGTCTCTTACAGTAGCTAATGGTTTTCTGGTGCTTTGGGTACCTCAAAAGTTAGAGAAGCAAGCTTGAAACAGCTGCACGTTAAAAAAAAAGAATAAATTTAAAACCCAAATATCGTTTACAGCAGGAGGGGGGAACCTGTGACTCTCCAGATGTTGTTGAACTACAACTTTTCATCATCCTTGTCTATTGGCCATGCTGACTGGGGCTGATGGGAGTTGGAGTGTAGCAACTGGAGAGCCAAACCTTTATGGAACTGCACTATTTAAAAGCCATTCTTATAGTTGACAAGCCTTTTTGTTTAGAAGCATCTGCAGTTGCTAGTAACTTGAACAGACCACACCTCCTCCCTGTCCTTTATTCTGTTTGGAATACCCTGTTAGAACATTGATGAAAGGGACCAGGAATCATACCCCCAAAGTATGGCACAGGTCTGACAGGTCACAAGCAGATTCCACTGTGACGGAGCAAAGTCACCTGTGGTCAGGCTTGGAACTGTGTTTGGAAAACTGGAATTGTTTCCCCCCAAACTTGGTTTATTCTGAGACAAGCTGGATCTAATGGCATCCCTGTGGCTATACACCCCATTGAAATTACATATCTTCTCACTCCTGCTTGTTTGCCAGAAGACAGAATAACAGAGTTAAAAGCCAACTTCAGGTGCAGTGTTGGAAATCCAGGATGTCAGTGGTGCTATGGAAAAATGCATGTATCCCTATGCAGCTGATTCACAGATGTAGCAGGGGGCCTGTTACCTTAATGGGGTATACCTCCCACCATCACTGAAGCAACAAGGGAGTTAGAGAGAGAAAGGAATGACTTGACCCCCTTTTCCAGCTTTGATTCACATCCAAGCCAGAGAATAATTTATAGGGCTGGAATGTTTGTCTTGCCAGCTTTATAATCTGCTAAGATTCCTTTTTTGAAGCCAGGAAATAAGATTCATAGCATCTCAAGAGGAACCCTGCTCATATTCCATCAAAGAGATAGGACATAATTAAGACATTACTCCAATACAGTGGTACCTTGGGTTACAGATGCTTCAGGTTACAGACTCTGCTAACCCAGAAATAGTACCTCGGGTTAAGAACTTTGCTTCAGGATGTGAGCAGAAATTGTGCTCCAGCAGCGGGAGGCAAAGTGGTACCTCAGCTTAAGAACAGTTTCAGATTAAGAATGGACCTCTGGAACAAATTAAGTTCTTAACCCGAGGTACCGCTGTATTAGGTGCTAATTTATCATGTTTGTATCTCTCTCCAAGGAACTCAAAGCTGTATTGTTTAATTTAGGCTATGAGACAGTTGGCTGCACAATGAGCTTCTGCTAGAATTTTCACATCAAAATCCCAATGACTTTTACAACTACTGCTGCATGTATATACAGTTTGGAAACAGTCAGAGGAATGCACATATTGTATCGAGAAGGAGCTGTGTTGCAAAAACAAGGAAGAGTCTTGCAGCACTTAAAAAAGTAACAAATATATTGTGGCAAAGAAAAGTAAAAAACAACAACCAGCAAATACATTGTGGCATAAAATATGCACGAAAGCTTATACCATAACAAATTTGTTTAGTCTTGAAGATGCCACAGGACTCATTGTTGCCTATATGTATTTGTATCTACACACTTCTGTTACAAACATCCTCCAATTCTATACAGTGGTACCTCGGGTTAAGTACTTAATTCGTTCCAGAGGTCCGTTCTTAACCTGAAACTGTTCTTAACCTGAAGCACCACTTTAGCTAATGGGGCCTCCTGCTGCTGCCGCACCGTTTTAGCACGATTTCTGTTCTCATCCTGAAGCAAAGTGCTTAACCTGAAGCACTATTTCTGGGTTAGCGGAGTCTGTAACCTGAAGCGTATGTAACCTGAAGCATATGTAACCCAGGTACCACTGTAGTTCAGTAGGCAGCCATGATTGTCATAGTATGGAGAAAATGGATATCTCGGACCGGGAGTATGGCTTTTGTACATTAAAAAACCCCACTCAGGAAGTCCTATGGTCATTCCGATTTAGTGCCATATACTAAATGAGCCACACTTCTCTCCCAGCCCAAAGGGGATGGCTGGGATTAGGTACAGCCCACCAGGCAAAATAGTGTCATCCTTCAGTAATCTGCCATACAGTGATAAGAATAAGGCATTCCTCCAGCAACAACAAAAAAAGGCATCGTAGCTAATTTTGCACAGCTGAGAATAATGGAGATAAAAAGCCAAAAATACTTTGTTGGTTGACTTCCATATCTTTTGCTTGTATGTGTGTGCCTATTTATAGCAAGGGAAGGGAACAGGTGACTTTCCTGATGTAGTTGGACTGCAGCTATGATCACCCCTGGCTGAGGTCAAAGGTAGCTAGAGTTCATCAGCATCTGGAAAACCACAGGTTCACTACCACATTCTCAAAAGCCCAAGTCCCTTAAAAAATGAAGAATACCCAGGGTCCCCTTTTGCAATCTGAAGGATGGTTCTGCACATTATTGGCCTTTGTTCAAATGCAGCAAAGGTCCTAACCAGATGCAGGAAAGGGTTGCACTAGAATGACACTTGCTGCAAATTTCTGTCTTTGTAAATTGGGCAGAAGGAAAAATGAAGTTCTGTCAAGCCCAGGACCTGTTGAAGGAGGAAGAGCACCTTCATCCCATTGTTATTGTGACTGTATAGATAGCATGGCCTGTGTGAAGTTCCCAAAGCTTCCTGTGGCCTACATTGTGGATGGGAAGTGACAGGCAAACAATGACATACTCCCACCTTTAGGACCACAAAATGCATAAACCTCAGCCAGTTCCTCTCTGTCCAGATTCTGCCATTGCATGGCACCGGCCAGTGCAAAGGATGAAGTCCTCTAAAAATAATTGTTCTCCATTGTTAAATTTCGCCTTGGAAAAAGCACCCAAACTTAACCCTCACCCCAGACATAAGAGGAGAAAGAATTACTTTGCAATCAGGGTGGCGGCTACTGCAATGACAGCCCACCTCTCCCCGCTAGAAGGCAAGTATGTAATCAAAGAGATGGGAAATATGGGAACTGGTGACTTCTACAAAATGGAAGCTGAATGGGCTGAATGAACCAGGGAGGTTTTTGTGCCACTGTCCTGCTTCATCCAAAAATTGATTTCAGGCTAGATAAAATAATTTAAAATCAAGAATTGCAATATAAAGCATCACCAACAATCCCCTAAAGTTAAGAGGTTAAAAAACATTCAGCCAGCTAGAAATGCCCTAATGTAAAATGCTGAGGCAAAAGGGGTTTAATCTGATGCTGGAAATAATATGGTGTCAGTGCCAGACCTTACCTCAGAGCAGGCCATTATTATTATTATTATTATTATTATTATTATTATTATACCCCACCCATTTGAACCTCCATGATGCACTTCATCTAATGATGGGACATGAGGAAAGGAACCCAAAATATAATAGTCTTTGCCACAGCTTTCCACTGGAAACTGTCACCCTCAGCGAAGTCATTTCACTAGCAAACAAATCACTTGACCAAATATTTCTGTAAATAAAAGCAAGCAGCCACTCCAGGAAATTTCACAATATCCTTTTATATTATTGTTGTTGTTATTTCACCTGCTGTGATGGTTCCTTTATTTGTCACTGTCGCACAGAAAATGAAACTTATCTTAATCTGCTTGAATATCTGGGCAGTGCAGTAATGTAGAGAGACAATTTCATATTTAGGAGTTTTTCCACTGCTGAGTAATTTTACTGTTTAATATAAACTGATAGTATCTGGCCAAATATTCGGGGGGGGGGGGGTAAGTCACTATAGAAATGAAGGTAGGTTTCCTGTGTTGGTTGGAGGATTTTGCCAAAATGTCTTGTCGTAGTTTCAGAGCTGAAACCATATCAAACCATTTTCAGAGTTTCACTGTTTCTTCTGGCGTCGTGAAGCAGGTGTGTTTCACCGGCTTAGTCAGCTGTGCATCTCAACATGATTTTCAGCACAGAACCAGTCAACAGTATCCTCTAACTCAAAATTGCATATACAGGAGGACGTCTCAAAATGTACGATGACAAAGGGACTTGTATTGCAAAGCTGGAAAGGCAAAAACTCACCATCCCCTAATTGGTGGTCTGAAGATCTTGCTGCCCTTTCTACGTTTACACACATGGCTTATAATGATCAATATCTAGATACCTGTTTGGACCTATGGACCACATATGTCCTGTTGAGTGCAATGAGGTTTACTTCCAGGTAAATTAGTATAGCAGATTCTACAACATTTGGAAAGCCAAAGGTTCCCCACACATGAAGTACAGTGGTACCTCGGGTTACATACGCTTCAGGTTACATACGCTTCAGGTTACAGACTCCGCTAACCCAGAAATAGTGCTTCAGGTTAATAACTTTGCTTCAGAATAAGAACATAAATCGGGCTCCGGTGGCGCGGCAGCAGCAGGAGGCCCCATTAGCTAAAGTGGTGCTTCAGGTTAAGAACAGTTTCAGGTTAAGAACGGACCTCCAGAACAAATTAAGTACTTAACCTGAGTTACCACTGTATAAAATTGGAGTATGTTTGTAACAGAAGTGTGTAGATGCATATAGGCAACAATGAGTCCTGTGGCATCTTCAAGACTAAACAAATTTGTTATGCTATAAGCTTTCGTGGACATTTTATGCCACAATGTATTTGCTGTTGTGTGTGTGTGTGTGTGTGTGTGTGTTTTTTACTTTTTCTTTGCCACAATATATTTTGTTACTTTTTAAAGTGCTGCAAGACTCTTCCTTGTTTTTGCAACACAGCTCCCTCTCGATACAATATGTGCATTCCTCTGACTGTTTCCAAATGTGGTGGATGTTGACATTCATAGGTGTTTATAATCTCAGATGAGGTTCGTGGATTTGCTTCTATATTCCCACACGAGAGAATATTAACAAGCACATTATAAGAGGCTGCCAACCCCAAACTGCGCATGTGTTACTCCTTGGCATTCATAGTTTGAAGTCCAACACAGGATGCATACTATCGTTTGTTCTCAGTCAACCAAACTGCAGCTTAGTGGAACTACATGAGAGAAGCTTGCAGCCTTCCTGGTCCTTTATGTTCCTGCACCACACTGAGCTAAGCCAAGGTTTGGCTTAATTCAGGGATGGGGAACTTTTGGCCTTCCTGAGAGCTGTTGGACTACAACTCCCATCAACCTTGACTATTGGCCATACTGGCAAGGGCTGATGGGAGAAGTGGTCCAGAAACATCTGGAGGTTCAAAGGTTCCCCACTCCTGGCTTAGTAGGAGTTCTCTCCTCACTGAACACAAACTGATCTAACACAGGCATAGATGCAAGGGAGCCAGTACGGTCAGGGATGATGGGAGTTGTAGTTCCATAACATCTGGAAAACACCACATTAGCACATTGCCAGAGCACCCCAGTGCTACAGTGCCACAAAAGCAGGAACACACCCCATAATGTGTTTTTGTGTGTTATGAAAAATTACAGGATTTCAGCAGGAAGCTATGGGCCATGTGTGGCGTACCAATCATGCCACATATCCCTCCTGAAATATACTCAGAGTTGAGTGTTGATTTCATGCTCTTTATTTCAGCTCATGGTAAACAGTGAGTAAGTGGCTTCCCCCCAAAACCTCTGGCTATATATATATTATTTGCACAATGGGTCCCGTGTGATTGGCTGATTCAACTCCCCTCCTAGAGCCTGATTGCACTGTTCCTGCTGGCCAATCAGGTTGCTGATTCACTTCCTCCTGGAGCCGGATTGGGCGGCTTCTGCAGACCAACCAGGTTGCTGCCTTCTAGGATCCTACCTGCCTATTGTTCTAGGATCCAAGCTCAGTACATAACACCTCCCTAGAAAGTTTTAGGTTCACAGATCATCTTGACTGTGGAAGTGCCTCTGACACCCATTATAGTATCAGAAAATACAAAACCTATTGAATGCACATTAAAAGACTCATCCTGTGGTGCCCCCAGCTCTTTTCCTCCTGAGGTGCATCAGAGGTGCTTTAAGGCCTTATCTTTTGGAAATCAGCTGGGAAAGGCACAATAAAAGGACAGCCAAAGTGATCTGGTGGCTTCTCTAACAA
This sequence comes from Podarcis siculus, assembly GCA_034642415.1. Classification (NCBI taxonomy): domain Eukaryota; kingdom Metazoa; phylum Chordata; class Lepidosauria; order Squamata; family Lacertidae; genus Podarcis; species Podarcis siculus. The sequence goes on along the minus strand of JAXCMG010000031.1, from coordinate 13,448,484 downwards.
AAAATGCTGGGACTTTTCAGTTCTTAGGCCAAGGAACACGTACACGAGTGCGTATACTTGCGCAACGTGTTCATCAAAATGCATATATTTGTGAAAATAACAGATTCTGTTAGAGGAAATGGCATGTAAAAATGCATATATCGGGCAAAAGTGTGTTAAAATGTAGATGTTCGGGGAAATTTGCACTAATTCGTCGGTGAATTTTCATGCGGTTTTAACAATAATAAATGAACTAGCGAAGATGTGAACCTAAGACTGGAAAAATAAGAAACTGAGAGGAACTGAAATTGACAGGTACATCCATTCTCTGCGCCTCAGATGCCATTGATGAAGATTCCAGGTTTCAGGGAAAGAGTGGGCGAGCGCATAACTGCAGTGTGCTTCATGCTTTCTGTTCTGCTAAAAGTCTGTCACCTTCCTAGAGACTTCGCTCTTTGGTCTTGTGTAGCTCACCACAGGATAGCGATATGAAAGCCCCTAGTTCAAGGCCCAGCTATTACTGACAGCTTATCGCTTCCATTTTGATCATGTTTTAAATTTGTCGTTTTGGTTTCATGAGATCATGCAATCACGTTTTTCCTGGTTTGGTCCACTGATGAGGTGGCAGAACATTACTTTAGTTGCATTGTGCACAATCCGTTGAAACGTGATAGATATGATGTCATGGACTGACTGGACGGACTACTGTTGTAGATTTAAGAAATATGGTTTATTCAACTATTTACACCTTCAGTCTGCAAGGAGGGAGTCCAGATCTTACAGCATGGTAATTTCAAGAGGGGCTTATACCCCACAGCAGTGCAGCTTGGAGTTCAGGGCATTTCTCCCAGCCAGCCTGCAGCCAGCCTGCCCAAAATGGTTCCAAGTCTATTCCTTTTCCTTCTTCCCAGCAACCCTTGCTCAAAACTCTTTTCCTGTCACATCAAGCACAGTTACAGTATACAGGGCTGCCCTCAGATAGTTCAGGGGTTGGATAACTCCAAACCCTCCAACATTACTCTGGTGAAAATAAGGACCTCCTTCCATACCCTCTGACATTTCTTCAATGAAAATAGGGATGTCCTAAGGAAAAGCAGGACATTCTAGGATCGAACCAGAAAGTGGGGCAGCTTCTGTAAATCTGGGACTGTCCCTGGAAAATAGGAACACTTGTGGGGGGTGTCTGGAATTAATACATAGCAGTGCTTCCAAAGAGCACTGTTGACAATTCTTGCTCTCCTCTCAAATTATACCCACTGTAGAACGAGATAGGGTTACTGCAAAAGTTTTTATAGACACATGGCCATTTTTGCAGAGGTCTTGTGCACTGTGGTCTCATCACTGGGGACTCCCCCCCCCCTTTCTGACTACACCTGAATTTCCCCTGAGAGGGGAGTTCCCCACAGTACAGGGGACTCACTTAGAAGCACATGCGAACAGCATTTGTCTTAAGAATTCCCAAGAGAGGCTGAAGTGAACACTGTGTGGAGGAAGAATGAAACTCTTTCAAGCCATCCTTTTATACTAGGCCATTAGTTGTTATAAAGATTTTGTGCTCTGAGAGAAAAACCACTTGAAGAATTTGTGAAGTAAAAGGAATTTGACACACTGGAGTCTTCCTTCTGGCTCTTTCTCAATGGGAGAGGTTTTCTCTCACGCCAAATGCAGATGTACCTCACTTCCATGGTAGCTTTTCCTTCATGCAAGTTGTGGGGATGGGGCTGAGCTAAATTAGGACCACAGCAGTGGGCTAAACTCCCCTACCATCCCTCCAGGGTCCCAATCCAGATTGGGTTCCCTTAGCTGGCTATTTCTGGAAGAAAAACCATGCACTAACATGATCAACGCTGTGTAAAGGGCATACTAAATATATGTATGGAATTTAAGGTAAAGGTAAAGGGACCCCTGACCCTTAGGTCCAGTCGTGGCCAACTCTGGGGTTCTGGCGCTCATCTCACTTTATTGGCTGAGGGAGCCAGCGTACAGCTTCCAGGTCATGTGGCCAGCATGACTAAGCCGCTTCTGGTGAACCAGAGCAGAGCACAGAAACACCGTTTACCTTCCCGCCGGAGCGGTACCTATTTATCTACTTGCACTTTTGACGTGCTTTTGAACTGCTAGATTGGCTGGAGCTGGGACAGAGCAACAGGAGCTCACCCTGTCACGGGGATTCGAACTGCTGACCTTCTGATCGGCAACTCCTAGGCTCTGTGGTTTAACCCACAGCGCCACCCGCGTCCCACTGTGGAATTTACTTCTAGGTAAATTGGAAATAAGGCTATCTTGAGATACTATGTTTATCTCATGCTTGTTTTCTCCTGCTCTGGAGGGTAGGACTTGAACAGAAGACTTCAAGTTACAAGAAAGGAGATTCCGACTAAACATTAAAAAAAAAAACTTTCTGAGAGTAAGAGCTGTTTGGAAGTAGAACCAACTCTCATGAGAGGTGTTGGACTCTCCTTCTTTGGAAGTTTTTAAGCAGAGGTTGGATGGTCATCTGTCATGGATGCTTTAGCCGAGGTTCCTGCATTCCAGGGGGGCTGGACTAGATGACTCTATGGTCCCTTCCGGCTCAAAGATTCTATGATTCGTGGCAAAGCAGCATTAGAGTCACATACCACATTTCACGGATACCATCCATTTGTTGCTGATGATTGGCACTGTAATCCTTTTAATCTGGTAGAAAAATCATGACTGGTGATTTCATTTATAGGATACAGCCTAATATGTGAAATTCGGTAATAAACTGTGCAGTAATGCTACATTACAGGATACAATGTTAGGGTTTCTTTGTGTGTGGCTTGGACAGTAATTTGGATCGAACCAACTCATGGGTGTAGCCAGGTGGGTTGCAGGGGAACAGCTGCCCCCCAAAATCAAGCAAATAAATAAAAATACTTACCGTAACTAACTGACCAATTGCATCACAGATAACTCGATTCTTCCTCCCTGACAAAAAAAACCCTGCCCCCCTCCCTAAAATAAATCCTGGCTATGCCCATGACCCTGATACTGAATTTCCAGGTTTCGTGTGGACCAAAATACTAAGACACATTCCTGCAGTTTTTTGTCAACCTGATGTGGAGACACAGATACCGTTGGACTACAGCTTCCATCAGCTGAGCTGGCTGGGGCTGATGGGAGTTGTACACAGCATTGCCACGTTGGCAATTCCTGTCTTCCTGAGATGGTATAGACTTGGTTCAGGGCTTATATGAATCGTCACTCCCTGCAGATATGGACAGAGAGGGGGGAAAGCTATCCCCATAGGCCACTGGAAGCTACAGATTCTCCGATACAGACAGGCACACACACTGCTACTATATGTTCCTTTTCACCTGGTTCCTTTTAAAAAATAAATAAGTATTTGACTTTTAACTAGCATACCCACGTGAAGTAAAGGTTTAGTGTTCCAAGACAAAGGAGGGGTAGAAGAGACGGGAAGAGTTAGAGGAGCATTGAACCAGAAAATATTTAGAGAATGGAGAATATTTAAGGATTATATAAGATCATATTGTACCAACCACACCATATTAGCAAAACTTGAGTGACACTTGTAAACACAACAAATACTGTTTGTGGAGTAGACTGGAACAATATAAAAACTGCAAAAAAATGACACTATAAACAGTACAATGAGAATGATTGGAAGACTCATTTTGTCAGAAGTCTTTTTTATTTAAGTGTTTAATTAAGCATTAATTAGGACGATTAAGGTTTTTTATGTACGTAAATTTTCTTTTTCTTCTTTCTTTTTTCTGTATTTTCTTCTTTTTCCTTAATTTTTTTCTTTAATTTTCTTTTTCCTTAATGTTTTTTCTTTAATTTTCTTTTTGTAGTATGAGATTGCAAATTCTTTGTATAAGTGTGTGGTTTAAATTAATAAAGGTTATTTAAAAGAAAAAAAGAAAAAGAAAGGAGGGATAAAATTATGCTAACAGGAGGGGGGGCACCAGTTGAGAGAGAAAGCATGAGAAAGATGGTTCAAAATGAAAAGAAAAGCCTGAAGGAAGTTGCTGAGTGGGGGAAAGCCCCAAAGTAACGGTCATGTCGCCCGTGACCAGGCAGCAAACCCTACAAACCAAGGGCCTGGAAAGAGGGGAAAGAGGGGTCACACACACGATACGAGTTTGGCTACTGAGACCCACAAGGTGGAAGGAGCACTGAAGCCAAAGAGGAGGAGGGTCTCGAGGTCCCAGCTTCTCAAACGAATATACAGTGGTACCTCGGGTTAAGTAGTTAATTCGTTCCAGAGGTCTGTACTTAACCTGAAACTGTTCTTAACCTGAAGCACCACTTTAGCTAATGGGGCCTCCTGCTGCCGCCGTGCTGCTGGAACACGATTTCTGTTCTCAACCTGAAGCAAAGTTCTTAACCTGAAGCACTATTTCTGGGTTAGCGGAGTCTGTAACCTGAAGCGTATGTAAACTGAAGCGTATGTAACCCGAGGTACCACTGTACTGATTCAAGTTGCCAGAGTGAACTATAATCTCCTGCTAAGTTTGTGATTCTGTCAGTCAGAATGCCTCCATTACTGAGGGCCGAGCCATTTTGAAACTCCAGAAACTTGCACGCCATCTCAAATTGACTGCTTCCTGTTAGGATAAGCTTAGCTCTCAGACTTGGAGCCGATTGTGGTAGAGCACAAAGTTTGCATTCACAAGGCCCCAGATTCAATCCCTGACACATCCTCTCTGGAAAGACAAAACATTCCCTCAGAAAAACCACTCTGGGTGTTTCCAGACGGTTGCTGCTTTCAAACGGGATTCAATCACATGCTGTCAAATCCAGGGTGAAATATACTCGGAGTCAAGTGTGGATTTGATGCTCTTTATTCAACTCATAGTAGTGAGGAATGGAAGTTCCCCTGAAATGTCTGCTTTCTATACATTATTTACACAATGGGCCCCACGTCATTGGCTAATTCCGGGATTCTTCCAGCTGAAGATGGATTGGGTGGTTCCTGTGGACCAATCAGACTGCTGCATTCTGGATCCTATTGTTCTAGGACCAATCAGACTGCTGCATTAGGTCCAGTCGTGGCCGACCCTGGGGTTGCGGCGCTCATCTCACTTTATTAGCCGAGGGAGCCAGCGCACAGCTTCCGGGTCATGTGGCCAGCATGACTAAGCCACTTCTGGTGAACTAGAGCAGTGCACAGAAACGCCGTTTACCTTCCCGCTGGAGCGGTACCTATTTATCTACTTGCACTTGACATGCTTTCAGACTGCTATGTGGGCAGGAGCAGGGACCGAGCAACGGGAGCTCACCCCATCACAGGGATTTGAACCACCGACCTTCTGATCGGCAAGCCCTAGGCTCTGTGGTTTCAATCACAGCACCACCCGCATCCCCACTTTTCCTTAGGATGTCCCTATTTTCATCAGAGAGATGTTGGAGAGTATGGAGTTATCTGACCCCTGAACCATCTGAAGACAGGCCTGTATACTGTTAAAAAAAAGGAAAAGTTTAATGTTTTATAATGTTTTATATGCTCACTGGAAGGACAGATCATGAAGCTGAGGCTCTAATACTTTGGCCACCTCATGAGAAGAGAAGACTCCCTGGAAAAGACCCTGATGTTGGGAAAGATTGAGGGCACAAGGAGAAGGGGACGACAGAGGACGAGATGGTTGGACAGTGTTCTCGAAGCTACAAACATGAGTTTGACCAAACTGTGGGAGGCAGTGGAAGACAGGAGTGCCTGGCGTGCTCTGGTCCATGGGGTCACGAAGAGTCGGACACGACTAAACGACTAAACAACAACAATGTTTTTATATATGTTGCAAGCCACCCATAGAGGCTGGGGCAACTCAGTCAGATAGTAAAATTATTATTATGGAATGGGATAATTATTATTATTTTCATTGGAGAAATGTTGGAAGCAGGGTATGGCGCACATATACAGTGGTACCTCGGGTTACATACGCTTCAGGTTACAGACTCCGCTAACCCAGAAATATTACCTCCGGTTAAGAACTTTGCTTCAGGATGAGAACAGAAACCGTGCGGCGGTGGCGCAGCAGCAGCAGGTGGCCCCATTTGCTAAAGTGGGGCTTCAGGTTAAGAACAGTTTCAGGTTAAGAACGGACCTCTGGAACAAATTAAGTACTTAACCCGAGGTACCACTGTAACTTTCTTTTTTCCTGTTTCTGCAAACAGCGTCGTGTAAAGCATGATATTTTTTCCTCATCCCACGAGTGTCTAGCACATAAAATTTCCTCCCCCGGTTCTCTTTTCTCCTCCCCTCTTGCGCTTTCTATTCTCCATATTCTCTTTCTTTCACAGATGTGTAGTGATTCACCCCATCTCCTGTTAACTTCACCCCATGCTTGTCATGTGACATTCTGCTGTTCACCTCAACCCAAGGTTCTGCATGACAGACTGAAGGCAGAGCCTGGGGACAGTGACAAGAATGTGGAAACATTACTGAAGGACATCTTTTTAAAAAATTAAAATACAGCAAGCATTTTGAGGAGCTGCTAGCGATGGGGGTTCCCCTTCTTTCCCATGACAGAGCTCTGCTGAACTATATATATATATATATATGAATATGCTAGATCACACCGTCTTACAGCATAATATTAAATGTAATATCTTCTTCTGCAGAATGAGTTTGGTTTATAACCATGTGGAAAGTGAAGGACTCGAAAGAACAATATTACTCCTGTAGTGAGAAACCCATCTTTACTGAAAAAATAACATTTTCACTAAGGGCTTTAGCCAATATTGTTGCTGATGCATATTTACTCAAACCACAATCTGAGATGCTGGATTTGCTCTTTATTTTCTTTAGGCTGTGCTACTTGTTTACACTTCCACACTCTGAAAATCAGTTCTTCCAGAGCACCTGTATCATGGACGTATTATAATTTTAAATTCAGAAAACGGTTATCAGGAGTTCGGAAAACACTGCCTTGTGCACAAAGTACTGTTGATATCACTCATATTGTACTCAGCAGGGAAACCTCTCTGAGAAGAAAGGAGATCTCAGGCACATTGAAACTAAACGGTGAAGAATGAAAGTACCAGCTGCATTGTAATAACAATAAAAAATAAATCTGCCCCTTTTCTCTCTCTCTCTCACTGAAGCCTACTTAGTTCATGGGTTATGGATAATCAAGAGGATACAGCAAAAGAGAGAGATGAGGGTGAAATGTGCATTTTTTGGATCTTCTCTTTTTTCTCCTTGCAACAAGAAAGTTGTAAGGCAGGCAAAGGTGAAATTCGAGTCAGCTCTAGAATAAACTGTGTGGGAGCGGGCGGGGAAGAGCATCTTTAGCGGTGGCACTGCCAATCCTATCACTTGTCCAAGCACTGGTGGGCAGCTTCTTCCTCTTTGTAGATCTTGGAGAAGTCAGCAGGGAAGAGAGGGACGGGACAAAACCAGAGTTAGTCGCCCTTACCTGTGATTGGCTCTGGCTCCACCTACTGTTGGGCTCCTTGCCTTTCGCCCAACCAGTCCCAACGGGCTCCAGAATGAGCACAGGTCAAATGTCTACATTTGAATCTATAGAGAAAAATGGGCCTACATGAATTTTATGCAATTCTGCCCTCTTTTTGAGGTGATGCGAAAATGGCCATGAGCAGGCAGTGAAAACAGGAGGGGGAGGAGAGGATATAGGCCAGGAAGCTCCAAGCATTGGCAGAGGAAACCCTGCGTGAGTTTGGTCCTCTACCCCTGATGGTCTTTTCCATTGTTGCTGGCATCCATCCATTTTGGGAGCCAATAATAATAATAATAATAATAATAATAATAATAATCATAATAATCATAATAATCATAATTTATTATTTATACCCTGCCCATCTGGCTGGGTTTCCCCAGCCACTCTGGGCGGCTTCCAACAAAACACTAAAATACAATAACCTGTTAAACATTAAAAGCTTCCCTAAACAGGGCTACCTTCAGATGTCTTCTAAAAGTTTGGTACAGTGGTACCTCAGGTTAAGTACTTAATTCGTTCCGGAGGTCCATACTTAACCTGAAACTGTTCTTAACCTGAAGCACCACTTTAGCTAATGGGGCTTTCTGCTGCTGCTGCTGCACCGCCGGAGCACGATTTCTGTTCTCACCCTGAAGCAAAGTTCTTAACCTGAAGCACTATTTCAGGGTTAGCAGAGTCTGTAACCTGAAGCATATGTAACCTGAAGTGTATGTAACCTGAGATACCACTGTAGTTATTTTTCTATTTGACAGCTGGTGGGAGGGCGTTCCACAGGGCGGGCGCCACTACCAAGAAGGCCCTCTGCCTGGTTCCCTGTAACATGGCTTCTCGCAGCGAGGGAACCGCCAGAAGGCCCTCGGCGCTGGAAAAGTGTACCTTTGGGGGTAAAGTCAAACTGTTGGAGAGCACCTGCTGTGGCTGTAGAGACCGATAGAGGAGAGACATGTTTTATTACAGGTGGGGCAGATGAAGGCGTCCAGTTCTGCTGCTACAGATGTACCATGACATTTCTTCTCTCTGCACTCCTCCAGAGGCAAATTTGGGGAGCACCAGCAACCCATGCCAGCACCCAGGGTGGACCAAAGTGGTTGGGCTTTGTTTAGGAAGCGAACAGCAGCCACCATGATGATGCACTACACACCCCTTTGCCCCCATCCCCGGTGTGGACTGCTCCCACCCCTGGCTAACTATGCTACTGTGAGGAGATGCTACAGGGCGGGCTCCACAACAACGATGTACTACGGAAGGTGAGAGGCAGGGGCACCGAATTGTGATTTTGTACTGGAGCCGATGAAAGCCCAAAATCCAACACTCTTCTCAGCGGTCATTTCCCCATTCTGATGAGATGCACTGTATTCAGATTTAAATTTAGAATTGCATCTATACATAAGCCATCTATAACTGAGGATATTGAAACTTTAGGCAAACCCATGCCTCTCCTTTTTCATTCCCCATGACACACACACACACACACACACACACACACAGCTACTACTAACAATGACAACAATCTGCCTTTCCTCAAGGAATTCAAGATACCATAATTGCTTCTCTTTCTCTGCACTTTCTCCTCACAAAAACTCTTTTGAGAGACGTTAGCTGGCAGGTGGTTAAGCTGAGAGGTGGGGACTGCCCCAAGAGCACAGCAGGGATATGAAACCTGGTCACATTTGCGCCATGCGTTTAAAGCACTATGGTACCACTTTGAATAGTCACGGCTTCCCTCAAAGAATTCTGGGAGCTGTAGTTTGTTAAGGGAGCTGACAGTTGACCCCTATTCCCCTCACACAGCTACAGTTCCCAGAGTTCCCTGTGAAGAAAATGGACTGTTAATCCATTCTTGGGACTTTGCAATCATTATCATAATTAATATGGATACATCCATATACAGTGGACACGGGTTGCGAACGTGATCCATGCGGGAGGCACGTTCGCAACCCGCAGCACCGTATCTGCGCACACGCAGGTCACGATTCGGTGCTTCTGTGCATGCGCAAAGCACGATATAGTGGTTTTGCACATGCGCGAGCGCCAAAACCCGGAAGTAACCTGTTCTGGTACTTCCGGGTTCGGCGGCGTGCGCAGCCCAAAAAGGCGCAACCTGAAATGTCTGTAACCTGAGGTATGACTGTAGTGCCCATGCAGCAAAGTTCTCTGGGAGGTTTACATAAACCATAAAGTACATTTTGAAACACATACATTCAGACAAAGACAAAATGAATCAGAACAGCAGAAAATCCCAGCCAGAAAAGACCTAAAACAAAACTAGTTTAAACCTCTGCAAGGGAGAACCTGCTGCAAAACTGGAAGCACCCAATAGATTGTGATCTGGGAAGCAATTCCATAGCGAGATCTGCCAGGATGAGTAGGTTAGATCCAGCAGGTGAGCTGGGAGATTCCTAACACAGCCTGGCTAAACCAGCATAACTCCTTCATCCTCAGTTTAGCTGGAGATGTGTATCTCACCTATCCTGGTGGTGCTTAAGCTGGTGTAAGCCCTGAAAAGGGTGTGTGAAGGGGATCCTAAGCCCCTTCAGCTAGGTCACATGACCTGGCAACCCAGTGTTAGACCCTAAATCTCCTGCCAACTCACCAAGCTCTTTTCCCTTGGGGGAAAGTCATGACAGAGCAGTTTAAATTTGTAACGTAGATATGCCTGAACTGCAACAGAGAATAATTTTAAAATATATAAACTGAAGATGTGTTGAATTGATAAAGCAATCTGTTCTTTCCCCCCTTCTTTTTCTTTTACTTTAAAGTGCTTTGCTAGATGAGAAAGGGTTCTCCCACCCAAATGCAAAGGGAAAGGGCACATAATTCCTCTCTACAAGGTACGCAGAAAGGTACACACACAAACTGTTTTCTTCTTCTTTCTTCTTTCATAAATGCCTGTTGCTTGGCTGCATAGCTACCCCTGGTGGCCCACATTTTAATAGTAAAGTGGTGCCTGAATATAAACCAGAGATTCAGGGCTGGTTTGTTTGCTTGCTTGCTTGCTTGTTTTTTAAAAAAACACCAAGCTACATGTTGTGAGAGGGACGCGGGTGGCGCTGTGGGTTAAACCACAGAGCCTAGAACTTGCCGATCAGAAGGTCGGCAGTTCGAATTCCCGTGATGGGGTGAGCACTCATTGCTTGGTCCCTGCTCCTGCCAACCTAGCAGTTTGAAAGCACGTCAAAGTGCAAGTAGATAAATAGGTACCGCTCTGGCGGGAAGGTAAACGGCATTTCCGTGCACTACTCTGGTTCGCCAGAAGTGGTTTAGTCATGCTGACCACATGACCCGGAAGCTGTATGCCAGCTCCCTCGGCCAATAAAGCGAGATGAGCGCCACAACCCCAGAGTCGCTCATGACTGGACCTAATGGTCAGGGGTCCCTTTACCTTTACCTGTTGTGAGAGACAACCAGAGACAGGGGTGCCAACTTGAATAAAATATTGGAGGGCCCAAGTAAGCGCAAGTAAGCCCAAGTAAGCCCTGCCCTGCACACTCAATCACATGATGCAGTGAGCAGACAGCATTTGAATCAACTTGGGGGGAGGCAGCCCCCTCAAATATTTTATTGGGGAGGCTGAAGACCCCACAGCCCCTAGGAATTGGCTCCTATGACCAAAGACCTGCAATAAAGTATAGTCATGCAGGTCTCTGAGTGATCTAATGGGAATTGCTCTTAAACTTCAAAATTTAGTATACTGTCGCCAGTTATTCAAATTATTAACTAAAGAAACATGAATCAATCAGCCGTTAGAGTGTCTATATAAAAAGCACCCCTCGTTGGCTGACGGGATAATGACGTCAAATGACAAGTGCAGATGACCTGTTGACGGATCATCCATCCCGATTGCTTTGCGCAAAGTTTGCAGGAAAGCTACACAGCAGCTATTTATGGAGCATTTGTGCTGGCTGGTTTGCAGAGAAGTTAGACGCCGTTGCATCAATGTACACAGCCCTTCAGCACCAAGTGAACACGGCAGCGTTCTAGAGCACCGCGAGGGGAAAGGGATTCCCCATTCTTTAAAAAAAAAAAACTATTCAAATCTCAACAGGTGCAATCAGGTTCTGTCCCAGCAACAATCATATGCAATAAAAAACTGAGTCAATAGCAACCACTTTTTCTTCCCAGGTGGCTTTTAATAGATGTTCTTTCCACTGTTTCGGTGACCTTTTGTAGTGAAAGGTCCAGGGGGGCATGGCAACCCATTATTCTTTTAGCGGCAGCTCTTTCTCTTCGTCTCCAGCTGCAAGCCACCTTGAGAGGGGGCACGGCTGGAGACTGAAGACACCTTAGGCTCATCACATCTACTTTGATTTTTACTAGAACCCTCCTGAGAGCCTCCTGCCTATCTCCACCTGACAGCTTCTTCTTTCTTTTTTTGAATTTTATTAAGTACAAATTAGAAAAACATACATATTTACAACAAAAGAAAATACAAAAGAAAAAGAAAATACATATAACCAAAGAAAAATTAGAGAATATTTTGTCTTTTTTCATATTTACAGTTATTTATACCTCTATAAAATGCTATTCACAATAAAGGAGTGAAATGAAAGGTAAGGTATCAGAAAAAAAGAATAAAGAAAAAATAAAGAAGTAAAAGATCAAAAGTGAAAATTTTAAAAAGTAGATAAGTATTCACTATACACAGCCATTTCCACTGACAGCTTTTATAAGGACTGTTGCTGTTGCTCAGAGAGGGTTCTTCTCTGCTTTTAAATTCCTTTTTAAAATTGTTTTTTTTTAAGTGTTTTAACTGTTTTTAACTGGGTTGTAAGGGCACTTGGTGGGATGTGGCTGGGAATAGAAGAGCGGGGGGAAGCAGGGGGAGGCCCAGTTACAGTGGTTCTGGGTAGGGGGAGGCTCTCAGGAGTTCAGCCTACACTCGAGTAGGACCCTGCCAGAGACACATGCCCGTCTGGCATGTTCTCTCCCTCCTGGTCGATAGTTTGGGAGCTTCATAAGCTTTCTTCAGCCCGAACATCACAGCGACCGATGCCAACAGACACCAGCACACTTAGGGATCCGCAGAGTTTGCACATCATGCGTGACAGAAACTCAGCAACTCAGCATTTTGGCTAATCTACTTTCTTTACATATAAACACACACAGAGCACTGCAACGTGGATCCCTCTCTCTCTAGCATCAGACAGCAAAGAGAAAAAGAACAAAGGACAATAGTCCCACTTCATGGAACACAGTAACACAAACATCCTGTCTCCGTCACTTCCCACTCTGTGGAGTCAAAACATACACCGTCATGTGAAAGACAACAATCCCATGACTGCAATCATGGAGCAGGAATTCTAACAGAGGCATGGTGTAGGAGGAGGGGCAGGCCACATAAGGGGCACACACGGCACAGGTAGTTAGTGACAGTGCCGTGTGCCAGCCCCTCCTCCAACCTGGGTGTTATGTACTGAGTTGAATAGGATCCAAAAGGCAGTAGTCTGATTGGTCCTAGAACAATAGGGTTCAGAATGCTGCAGTCTGACTGGTCCTAGAACAATAGGATTCAGAATGCAGCAGTCTGATTGGTCCTAGAACAATGGGATTCAGAATGCAGCAGTCTGACTGGTCCTAGAACAATAGGGTCCAGAATGCAGCAGTCTGATTGGTCCACAGGAGCCACCCAATCCAGCTCCTGGTGGAAGTGAATCTGCAGGTGAATCCCAAATCACGTGGGGCCCATTGTGTAAATAATGTATATAAAGTAGACACTCTGGGGGAACTTCCATTCCTCCTCACCACTATGAGCTGAATAAACAGCATGAAATCTACTCTCAACTCCGAGTATATTTCACTGGGGAATTGTGGTTCTCATATCAGCCAGCTCTCAGGTCTGCAACTGCTGCTGTTGAATGCCAGGTCGGCCCAGAATAAAATCTCCCTCATCCATGATCTGATTATGGATGAGGAGGCTGATCTGGCATGCATCACTGAAACCTGGGTGGGTGAACAGGGTGGAGTTGGTCTCACCCAGCTGTGCCCACCAGCGTACAGGCCAGACTTGAGGGTCAGGGAGGGGAAGTTGCTGTGGTCCATAGAGATTGTCTCTCTCTCTCCAGGTTCTCTGTCCAGTCAGGGGGGAATCTAGTGTGTGTGTTCCTGGCGCTTGGCAGTCGGGACAGATTAGGGATTGTGCTGGTTTACCGGCTGCCTCACTCCCCAGCAGTCTCACCACCTGAGCTGGTCTCGGAGGAAGTGTTGAGGACTCCCAGACTGCTGGTTCTGGGAGACTCCGACATCCATGCTGAAGCAGCTGGCTCTGGGGCGGCTCAGGACTGTTAGGATATAGTTCCATTCCACCTTTAGAACAGGCATGTGGAGTTGTTGTATGTCACATGTCTGTTAACTTCCAGCACAGTCTGCTGGGAACTTCCGTTATATATAGCTTTTGCCTATGCTGCTGTTTGCTTGGACACGAAGGGAAGCAGACATGTTTTTCCTTTGTCCTGCTGCTGAACAAAATGCTGTAAATATGCTTACATATGCCTCTGTCTGCCACTTCCGTTGTGAAGAGTTATTCACTCTGCTGATTAGAGCGTGCTCAAGTTTCTGAAGGCTTCTGAAGTGATGAGTCACTGATTGATGCTGTTCCAAGGGAGACCGGAGTTTGCCCTATAGCTGACTGGTGGGCTGGAGCCAGCTGGGGGCCTGCAAATTGCCCCAATCCCTGGACACATCCCAACAAGGGCTTCATGGCTCCCATGACAACGATGGGGCTGCCCCAACATGTCACTGGCCCAAAACACATGGCAGGCCACACTCTGGACTTTGTTTTCTCGACTGGACAGGAAGAGGATGATCTGAAGGTGGGAAACATTGACATCAGTCCCTTGTCATGATCAGATCACTTGCTGTTGAGATTTAGGCAGCCAGTACTTTTTCCCCTCCGCAGAGGCGGGGTACCTAGTAGGAAGGTCCACCCTTGGAGGCTGATGGATCCAGTGGGATTCCAAACAGCTATGGGGGTTTTCTGGATGATATGACTGGTCCCTCTGTCAAAGCCCTGGCCAACCCCTGGAACACCCAAATGGCTCAAGCTATTGACACGATTGCCCCTGAGTGCCCTCTCTCACTTTGTGGAGCCCGTTTGGGCCCCTGGTATACTCCAGAACTTAGGGCGAGGAAACAAGCTGGGATACGGCTTAAACGCAAGTGGAGGAAAGATCCAAAGGAATGCAACCGAACACTGGTATGGGCTCATTATCGAGCTACCTAGTGGCAGTGAAGGCAGCAAGAAAGAAGGCATACAGTGATACCTCAGGTTAAGTACTTAATTCATTCCAGAGGTCCATTCTTAACCTGAAACTGTTCTTAACCTGAAGCACCACTTTAGCTAATGGGGCCTCCTGCTGCTGCTGCGCCACCAGAGCACAATTTCTGTTCTCATCCTGAAGCAAAGTTCTTAACCCGAGGTACTATTTCTGGGTTAGTAGAGTCTGTAACCTGAAGCGTATGTAACCCAAGGTACCATTGTATATAAATAAAATAAAATAGTAAAATAAAATAAAATCTACCAACCAGAGCTCAATGCACAAAGACATACAGAGAGAATCAAAAGCACAAATCAACTCTTGAGCACATTCTTTGAGGGGAGGATTTATTTATTTATTACATGTATCTCCCACTTTTCCTCCAAGGAAGTCAATGGGGTGCACATGGTTCAGTGCTTTCCATTTTGCCCTCACAACAACCCTGTGAGGTAGGCTAGGCTGAAAAACTGTGGCAAGGAATGCAAGGAAACAACAATTTATGTCTCATCTTCTCCAGTTTACAGATAATTCCCTGCCTGGTGTGGCTTTTTCTACACACTGTGAATGACCAGCTGAATGGCTATTTACTACAAGACTGAAATAATCCTGTCCCACATGGAATTTGGCCCTCCTGGTTTGGAAGAACATGTTTACATTGTCTTTGTGTGTGTGTGTGTGTGTGTGTGTGTGTGTGTGTGTATTTCTCTCCATGCTTTTGCTCATGATTTCCCAACCCTAATTTTTGCCACCAAGTTCCTCTTGCGATTGACCTCAGAATCGAAGATGAAAAGCCACATACACCCATCTTCTTGCTTCCTTTCCCTCTGTTACTCAACTCTCTTGCTAACTCAGCGAAAGAAAAATTCTGAGGAAAAATAGTAAGAATAGCTAGGTAATCAGTTGTGTGTGCCCACAAATATTGTGACTTGCTGATGTGTCGTGTGGGAAGAACCTGTGATTACTGGTGCTTTGTGTGTCCTTTAAAAGAAAAGGCACCCATTTTCTTTTAAGCATCCACAGTTCTTCCATTAAGAGATATCATCTGTTTTATGATTCTGTTTTATGATTCTTGTGTAAATGAATCTGCTCACACCCACACTATACGTTTAAAGCATGTGGCTTCCTAAAAAATAATCATGACAACTGTAGTTTATCTCTCACAGAGCGTTAATTCCTGGCACCCTTAACACACTACAGTTTCCAGGATTCTAGAAAGTGGTTTGTTTGTCTGTCTGCAGGTCCATTTATTTGTTCCTTAGATGTTCAGATACCTCCTGAGATAATGCCACCAAACTTGGCACAAGGGTTTCTGAGGTAGGGGTAGCACACTTTGTTGATGTTTGGAAGATGGCTGCCATTTTGAATCAAGATGGCAGGCTGAAACATGACTTTGGTGTGAGTTCACTTCTTTTTTGTCGTAAGTTCAGCCACCACTTGAGATATAATCACCAAACTTGGCACTGGGGTTCTCAAGGTGAAGAAGCAGACATTGTCACCATTTGGACACCAGGCTTCATTTTGAATCAAGATGGCAGATCAAAACATCAGTTTGGAATCATTAAGTCTGTGAGGGGAAAACTGCAAAGCCCAGAATTTCTTGAGGGGAAGAATGTTGTTTCAAATGTGCTTTCAATATATATAGTGTGTACGCAGCCATGGTCTCCCTTCAATTCATGGAGGCAAAGAAAAATGTGGACATTTATTTATAGAGATCTTTCATCTTAATGAGTATTTGCTATGCGCACGAGACTTTTAACATGACCCATTGAAACAGTTGTTTTATTCTTTAGCAGTTTATGTCTTAATATATCAACACTGTCAAGCCGCTGATTATTTTTTTAAAAAAGGAACACTTTCAAATGAATTTCTTTCATATAGCCACCAGGCGGCACTAGGCAAATATATGGTCTACATGCCTGCCAAGAGTTGAGACATTTTATACACACACACGTTGTTGTTGTTGTTTAGTTGTTTAGTTGTGTCCAACTCTTCGTGACCCCATGGACCAGAGCACACTGGCAAGCCACTCCAGTATCCCTGCCAAGAAAACTCCACACACACATATTTGCAAAGATCTCAAGGCCTTTCCCTGTACAGTGGTACCTTGGGTTACATACGCTTCAGGTTACATACGCTTCAGGTTACAGACTCTGCTAACCCAGAAATAGTGCTTCAGGTTAAGAACTTTGCTTCAGGATGAAAACAGAAATCGGGCTCCGGCAGCGCAGCAGCAGCAGGAGGCCCCATTAGCTAAAGTGGTGCTTCAGATTAAGAACAGTTTCAGGTTAAAAACGGACCTCTGGAACGAATTAAGTACTTAACCCGAGGTACCACTGTATACATACATATATGTTGTGGTTGCACTGCCCATACAACTGCCTGCTCTTAGCGAAGAGGCTGAGCACAGCTCATACTCACTTAATGTTGACTGTTCCCATACAAATTATCTGAGATTTCCTGTTCACTGACATCCAGACAATTGAGTGATCAAACCATTCTTTTTCCAGACATTACTTCTTCCATTCTTTTAGGCGGCTCATTTATTCTGACTTCGCCATTTTCAAAAAAGAATAACAGACGAGCCGCAGAAACCCAGCTGGGGTAGGTCACTTTAAAAGTAAAGGTAAAGGTAAAGGTAAAGGGACCCCTGAACATTAGGTCCAGTCATGGCCGACTCTGGGGTTGCGGCGCTCATCTCGCTTTATTGGCCGATGGAGCCGGCCTACAGCTTCTGGGTCATGTGGCCAGCATGACTAAGCCGCTTCTGGTGAACCAGAGCAGCGCACGGAAACGCCGTTTACCTTCCCGCTGGAACAGTACCTATTTCTCTACTTGCACTTTGACGCATTTTCAAACTGCTAGGTTGGCAGGAGCAGGGACTGAGCAACGGGAGCTCACCCCGTCGCGGGGATTCGAATCGCCAACCTTCTGATCAGCAAGTCCTAGTCTCCGTGGTTTAACCCACAGCACCACCTAGCACATTCTTAAAATAATTATAATGTAGCTCAGGGGTGCAGCACCTTTAGCCCTACAGAGGACTCGAACTCCTGTCAACTTGCTGATATGGTCCAAAGCAAAGCAGAGCACTGCGTTATTGCACCAGCTTGGCTGCAGGAGTTGCCGGAGGTAGGTGTGCAAGGACATGGCATCAGTAAACTCTTTATTCAAGGTAACAAGGTCAGCTCAGAAGACCAGGCCTCATGAGCACAGCAACTTTTCCCAGGAGAACTTGCCCCAACAAGGCAGTTGGGCGGATTGAAGGTCCCTCGCCTTCCCACTCATCTCTGACACTTGGTCCCCCTCTTCTCCAACCTCAGATTGTATTCAAATGAAGGAGTAAGTGGTGATATCTGTTATATTCTGTGGCCCATGCAGATAATGGCTGTATAAATGTGGTACCTCTAGCATGAGAGCAACACCAGACCACAGCATTTGCTGCCTGAGGTGGAACAGCATATGTCACTCCTTTTCCTGATGCCAAGCTTTTATGGCACCTAATAATAATAATAATTTATTATTTATATCCCACCCATCTGGCTGGGTTTCCCCAGCCACTCTGGGCAACTTCCAACAGAATATTAAAATACAATAACCTATTAAACATCAAAAGTTTCCCTAAACAAGGCTGCCTTCCGATGTCTTCTAAAAGTCTGGTAGTTGTTTATCTCTTTGACATCTGGTGGGAGGGTGTTCCACAGGGCGGGTGCCACTACCGAGAAGGCCCTCTGCCTGGTTCCCTGTAACTTGGCTTCTCGCAGCGAGGGAACCGCCAGAAAGCCCTCAGCGCTGGACCTCAGTGTCCAGGCAGAACGATGGGGTGGAGACGTTCCTTCAGGTACAAAATACCCCACAAATTTCTCTCCCTGGGAATTGAAACATAACACTAATAAATTGAATAATAATTCACTGCTTTTTTTAAAAAAGAAAACCTCCTGTATCAGCTGCCTGAGGAGGCTGCCTCCCTCTGCCTAATGGGAGAGCTGGCCCTGTTCCAGGCTTCAGGCCTGACTTCTCAATTACTATACATTGATGTAACTTGTCTTGGAAGATGTCTCCATCCACCTGGCATAAAGAATAATGGAATAAAGCTGGCAGGCCTCAGCATGTGTAGCCAACTCTGCTCATGATTGGACACCCTTTCCCTTGCCCATAGCAAAGAGTGACTAAACCATTGGCTGTTTTGGCTGCTGCCACTCAGCTGACATTTAGAAGGAAGATTTGACAAGCAAAAAGTCAGCATCCCCTTGTGTTTCTAAATATGTCCATCCTTGTGATGTTCTACAAGGCCCTGACCATTGGAAGCTGCACTCCTATAAGTAACAGCTGAGTATTAATATCACAGAGAAAAAATATTATCCTTTTGTTATTGTTATTGTTGTTGTTTCCATTGGCTTCATTATTCCTCCCCATCTGCTCTGTCTTCGTACACTGGGAATGACTGAAAGGGGATAGAATCAGAGGCCTGGTTTCATGCAATGACTACAATGCAAACCATTCCCATTTTTAAATCTGTGAACCCATTTCCTTGACTTCAAGACTGATCTAGCACAGGAAAATCAGTTAATTCTGTTGCAGTGAAGGAAAGCAGTGGGGATTTGGTTCTGTGGCACACACGGTGAGTGATTCTGCTTGACTAATCTATTATAGAGTTAGTCTGAGCTTATCTGCTACTAGTTCATGTTCATTTTGTGGCATATCAAATAAATACCTTATGTCTCCTGTGCCAAACGATTATAAACATACTTCCAATTCTGTGTGAGAAGTTTTTTTGTCTCCATTCATGCTTAAGTAACTAGTAAGCATCGTAACGTAAGAGGAGAAATGACTATTAATCAAAATGCAATCACAAGGGTGCCTGATTAGGAGTTCAGCTATGTGATCTTGAATGTCGTACGTTAACTGTTCTATCCTGTTTCCCCTTTGTTTTTGTTTAAACCAATTCATGAACCAAGAATATATATATTGACCACTAACAATGAACCATATGTTGTAGATATTACTGCAAATTTATTATGCTATTTTTTGTGATATAAAAATAACATGAGAAGACTTGGTCTATATATTTGTATCATTTATTATTCCTATGAACCTTGTTTATTTGTTGTTGTTTAGTCGTTTAGTCGTGTCCGACTCTTCGTGACCCCATGGACCAGAGCACGCCAGGCACTCCTGTCTTCCACTGCCTCCCGCAGTTTATAAAACCCAATAAAAAGATATTCAAAAAGAAGAAGAAGCCTTGCTGCCTCCAGCTGTGGAGGAAGAATATATGCATCATTCAAACATTACAAACATTAAAATGAAACAAACACTAAAAACTACAAAACAAACAACAGATTCCATGAAATAATCCGAAGGAGCTTTGTGTTTTCATGTATTTATGCAAATGAAGCAGAAGACATGAACCTTGGATTGGATTTTCTACGGACGGAAAAGTCCCTTTTATTTTTATTTTATTTCCTTCTTCCCCCACCCTTTCTTCTCTTTCCTCCCCCCTTTTTCTTTTCTTTGGTGTCCTCTGCTCTGAACCATTACAGTGGTACCTCGGGTTAAGAACTTAATTCGTTCTGCAGGTCCATTCTTAACCTGAAACTGTTCTTAACCTGAGGTACCACTTTAGCTAATGGGGCCTCTTGCTGCCACCAGAGCACGATTTCTGTTCTCATCCTGAAGCAAAGTTCTTAACCCGAGGTACTATTTCTGGGTTAGTGGAGTCTGTAACCTGAAGCGTCTCTAACCTGAAGCATCTGTAATCCGAGGTACCACTGTATTGAGATCCAAGATTATACACAAACATGAAGGTGATGGATGGGTGATAAATGATCCTGAGTGAGAGGCAGGGAAGGGAAGATCTCCCAGGGTGAGAGATGGGGAGAAGAAAGGAAAGTTTTCAGGGTAAGAGCTAGCAGGGTCCACCACTTTCTGTGCATTAAAAGGGTTAAGAATTACCATTGTGAAAGGACTTCACTTTCTCTTTTTGTTTTTATTTAGATTACAATTTAATCTTACCGTATGATGGGGGGAAAATCTTATTGGTGATGGGGTTTTTTTTGGGGGGGGGGATTTTCCATACCATAGCCTTACTACATATTTGCCCTCCATGCAAATTTAAAAGCCACCTATTTGTCTCAAATTACTGCACATTTAAAAACTTGGGTGATCTATATTACTCAATACAGTCATACCTTGGTTGTCAAACGCTTTGGCACTCGGACGTTTGGCTCCTGAATGCCGCAAACCCAGAACAGATTAAGTTCAGCAACCAAGGAGTTAGTATGGGGAGTTAGTGCATCTCCTGTGTTATGCACATAGAAAGCCTTCCTGGGCCGAATAGAGGCAGATTTTAAAATGCAAAACTAGGAAGTAAAGCATGGACAAGGAACCTGTAGTAAGTACTACATGTTGCTGCTGATTCCAACTCTCATCAACCCCAGCCGCTGGCCTGGTAGAGTGTTCTCCATTGCAAGGTACATTGCATGCCTTTTGTGTTGCAGTACATAACAGCATATCATTTAGTTATTAAACATGATCTGTCTACATCTCAGGAGACTACTGTGCTGCAAGCAGGCCTGGAAGAAAATAAAGCACATTATTAGAAGAGTGTGATGATGGAAGGCTAACTCGGAACAGTTCTAGTTGTCTATGCAATTCGCTTCCAGGGAAGCGTAAACTGGCCCCCTTTCATATATATATAATTTTTGTTTTGTTTTACACTTTAAAGTACTCATTTTTACATCCTTAAGATATCAGTGACTTCCCTTCTCTTTCCATGGTTCATTTTACATATCATGAATCCTTGCATATTTTACAAAAACTATACCATTCAGTATTCCATTATTACATCCATCAAAAATTATTTACACTGTTGAATTTATCTTAATGCTGCCAGCATTTTCAGCTGTACACAATTATTCCCCACATATTCAATAAACGTTTTCCAATCTTCTCTAAATGTATGTTCTTCTTGTTCTCTTATTCTATATGTTAATTCTGCAAGCTGCACATATTCTGCCAACTTAAGTTGCCATTATTCTTTGGCTGGGACCTCACTCGTTTTCCAACTGGCCCCATTTCTATCTGATTTTCAGCAGGCATCTTTTCTGCCTCAATTTAAAAGGTTTTAAATAAGAGGCTGAGTGATCAAACCTCTTGGTTTTGAAGATCTAGTTTAATGTGGCTTATTGCTTAAACTTTGCCATTTGGTTTTTGTTCATCAGCTTAGGTAAAGGTAAAGGGACCCCTGACCTTTAGGTCCAGTTTTGACCGACTCTGGGGTTGCGGCGCTCATCTTGCTTTATTGGCTGAGGTAGCCAGCGTACAGCTTCCAGGTCATGTGGCCAGCATGACTAAGCTGCTTCTGGCAAACCAGAGCAGTGCACGGAAACGCCGTTTACCTTCCCGCCAGAGCGGTACCTATTTATCTACTTGCACTTTGATGTGCTTTCGAACTGCTAGGTTGGCAGGAGCAGGGACCGAGCAGCGGGAGCTCACCCCGTCGCGGGGATTCGAACCGCCGACCTTCTGATCGGCAAGTCCTAGGCTCTGTGGTTTAACCCACAGCACCACCCGCATCCCTCTTAATTGGGGTGAAAAGGCAGTTTACAAACAATTTGGTTAGAAGAAAACAAACTTGGTTTAAACTTTCTGTGCTAGTATGGGCTTACACTTACCTTTTGCTCACTCTTTCCAGGCACAGGTGCCCAGTTAAAAGCTCTTCCTCAGATTGTGTTGGTTTTTTCTGCCCCTGAGGTCTGCCTGCAAAAACCCGCTCTTTAGTGCTCAGTTGGAGCAAATGTCAATTTGGGTTTTCCGTGGATTGTTGTTTGCTCTGATTCCACTTCAAAGAGTGGGTTTTTGCGGGGAAAGCACAGCAAAAAAGAAAAGAGCGAAGGAAAGTTAAGCAGGGCTAAGCCCGGAGCAGTCCTTAAATCGCACTGAATCAGGAAGCACTAACTCAAGATGGTTGGTTGGCATCCATCTGTCTCAAGAGACAATGGAGGAGCACGCCAGGAAATTAAGCAGAGGCCATGCAATCTTCGGGTTCGCCAGAAGATGCCACCCTTGCTCCTCACATTGCCAAGTGAAAGAAAACTACGCCCTATAAAAAATGCAAAGGAGTCTAACCCCTGTACAGCACAAGCGCTTAATGGGGCTACCCTGTTAGCCTGGATCTTAGATCCATTCCAGCTCAGCCACATGACCTGGCAAACAGGCATAAATGAAGCTGGCAGAAAGGGTGGTGTGATTCACAAACACTATTCGGCAAGGCAATTCTATACCCAAGATGCTGGTGCAAAGTCAAGGAAAGCTGAAGTACACCCGATCCAAACTCCATTCTGGAGCAGGGCTGCTGCTACTACTGAAGGTATTGGCTTAAGCCTGGCATCCCTTTCTGCCCAAACAGACCCAATTTATTTCCTCTTAGATGCGTCATTATTAGGATCCCACACAGCTAGTAAAGGTAAAGGGACCCCTGACCATTAGGTCCAGTCGTGGCCGACTCTGGGGTTGCGGCGCTCATCTCGCTTTATTGGCCGAGGGAGCCGGCGTACAGCTTCTGGGTCATGTGGCCAGAATGACTAAGCCGCTTTGGCAAACCAGAGCAGCGCACGGAAACGCCGTTTACCTTCCCGCCGGAGCGGTACCTATTTATCTACTTGCACTTTGACGTGCTTTCGAACTGCTAGGTTGGCAGGAGCAGGGACCGAGCAACGGGAGCTCACCCCATCGCAGGGATTCGAACCACCGACCTTCTGATCAGCAAGTCCTAAGCTCTGTGGTTTAACCCACAGCGCCACCCGCGCCCCTTCCCACACAGCTAAAGAACCCAAGAATGTGAAACGAGTCTGCTAGACCAGGCCAAGGGCCCATCAATTCCAGTATCCTGTTCTCACGGTGGTGCCTGTGGGAAACCAGGGAGCAGGATCTGAGCACAAGAGCATCTCTCCCCGCCTGTGGCATCCAGCAAGTGAGACGCAGCAGTATCTCCAGCCGCGCAAAGCCCTTGTTCTCTTACCTTCCTTCGTGTCCCTCCTCTCCCTTTCAGCAGCTATCTACGCCGCCCATTTCCGCACTGGAATCTCTCTTCGGAGATCTCGCCCCGCCAATCCCGCCCCGAGGGGAGATCCGAAAGCCTCGCTGCTCGCCCCGCCTGCGGAGAAGAGAAGCCTGGATCATAGGTTGGGAAGGGCTTGCGTGCGCTTTTAACACCGCCTGACTCCGCCCCTGCAAAGTTCGCCGAAAGAGGAAGAAAAGCGCCAGGC
Organism: Podarcis siculus; assembly: GCA_034642415.1. Taxonomy (NCBI): domain Eukaryota; kingdom Metazoa; phylum Chordata; class Lepidosauria; order Squamata; family Lacertidae; genus Podarcis; species Podarcis siculus. The sequence continues at coordinate 13,424,544 of JAXCMG010000031.1, read as the reverse complement.
GCGCTCCGGGCAGCGGTTGGCCCCTTTCGGGAGCAGGAGGGCGAAAGGAAAGAGAAGAAATCGAGGGGATCGCTCCCCGTGGGGCGCAGCGTACACTATCTGGGGATCTCTCCTGCTCGGGGAGAGGAGACGGTGGAGAGGGATCTGGTCCCTTCCCCGCTTCACGTCGATCTTTTTGGAGCCGAGGAGGTGGTGCCCCCACTAGCGCGGGCTGGCCGCTTCCAGGTTTCCCCCTCGGCATCCCTGCAGAGAGAAAGACTCGCCCGGGTAGGTTTTTCCTTAGGATCGAAGTTGTGGGAAACTGCCTCCGGCCGCCGGCTTCCTTCCCGTTGAGCTCGAGGGAAGCGAGAGGGGGAAGGGGAGGCGGGCAGGAAAATGAAACTAAGTTTGTGCCTCTGTGAGGCGCGCGCGTAAACTTCATCCGGCAGCCTTTCCTCAACCTGTGGATCCCCAGATGTTGTTGGACTACAACTCCCATCACCCCTAGCTAGCAAGGCCAGAGCTCAGGGATGATGGGAGTTGCAGTCCAACAACATCTGGGGACCCACAGGTTGAGAATCACTGCGCCCTGGTGAAGTCCATGATTTCAAGAGGTGGCTCGCTGAATGAGGGCGGGATGACTGATGGTGGTGGGAACTCCTTCCCGTTATTAGTCACCATCCTGATCCTAAGCTAAGTGCTTTCCTTTGTGTGTTGTGTGGCTAGGAGTGCAGCCGGGTGCCTTCTTGGGTTTTGCTCAAAAGTTTTAACCGGCCACAGTCTCGCTCTGCTTTTGCGGATGTGGAGTTGGAGAGGGGTTTGGGCATGAGGGAGATGGAATCCACTTACCAGAAGACTTAGGCCCCTCCAAACTCGTATTTTGCTGCACATCTTTCTTCTTTGGCGATCACTCCTAGCCGAGTAAGATTGTCTTCCATAAACACGGTTTTAACAGTGAGTCCGTAAGTGACTGTGGAGGCCAATTCTGGATTCACACGTCCTTCCACAGTGGGGACATAGGTTTCTGGATGAGAGTTGATCACGGTGATGGTTTGCCAAGTCTGTCTTCCTCTTAGCACATTTCCCCCTTTCATCCTGAGTTTGAGCATCTTCAAAACCCATGACACCTTTGGTAAAGGTTGTTCTTCAATTGGAGCGCTCACAGGCCAGTGTTTCCCAGTTGTCGGTGTTTATACTACATTTTTTTGGATTTGCCTTGAGAGGGTCTTCAAACCTCTTTTGTTGACCACCAGCAATACACTTACCATTTTTAAGTTTGGAATAGAGTAGTTGCTTTGGAAGATGATAATCAGGCATCCACACAATACGACCAGTCCAAGGAAGTTGATGTTGAAGAATCATTGCTTCAACACTGGTGATCTTTGCTTATTCCAGTACACTGGCGTTAGTTGGCCTGTCTTCCCAGGTGATATGTACATTTTTTTGAAGACACTGTTGATGGAATCTTCCAAGGAGTTGGAGATGGCGTTTATAAGTGGTCCGTGTTTCACAAGCATGCAGTAAGGTTGTTAGTAAACAAGCATTTGTAAACAAACATTTTGGTTTCCCGGCAAAAGTCCCGGTCCTCAAACACTCTGCACTTCAATCGGGAGAAAGCTGCCTTTGAATCTGGTTTTTTAAATACCTTTTTTTTTCTTTACCAAAGCATGTCAGTGGATAGGGGAGGAGGAGGCAGTGAAATGATTGGTTCCTACAATTTCCATAATCCCAGAATTTCCTACCTATTGTTCACCTTGCCCATCCTTGGTCGTCCTGTTCCTGTTTGCTTAACAAAAGAGTGAAATACGTGTGATAGTGGGCACTTATCTGGACCTAGGCATATCTGCCTGGGATTTGCCTTTAAACTTTGCCATTGTGTGGACGGATCCCACTGAGGGTCTGGGTATCCTGTACTTATCAGTCCTATTTTTGCATGTGTTAAACGTTAGGTCAGATGTAAAGGTAAAGGGACCCCTGACCATTAGGTCCAGTCGTGACCAACTCTGGGGTTGTGGCGCTCATCTCACTTTATTGGCCGAGGGAGCCGGTGTACAGCTTCCGGGTCATGTGGCCACATGACTAAGCTGCTTCTGGCGAACCAGAGCAGTGCATGGAAATGCCATTTACCTTCCCGCCGGAGCGGTACCTATTTATCTACTTGCACTAACGTGCTTTCGAACTGCTAGGTTGGCAGGAGCAGGGACTCGTCACGGGGATTCGAACCGCCAACCTTCTGATCGGCAAGTCCTAGGCTCTGTGGTTTAATCCACAGCGCCACCCGCGTCCCCTAGGTCAGATGCAGGTGGATTCAATTGTGTATGTGCCAGTTGAAGTGCCTGACTGATTTCTGCAAGGTGGCAGATATGATTCTCTTCCTCCCCATTTTATCCTCACAGCCAATTCCGTGAGGTAGGTTAAGCTCAGACTGTGACCAGCCCAGGGTCACCCAGTGAGTTTCATGTCTGAGCAGGTCTTAGTCCAACGCTCTAACCACTATGCAACACAGTCTCTCTTTTGAGAGGCATGCTGGTCCTGCATGCCCTTTCCGTTCTTCTCCAGAAGCCTCCCCCTATCCCCCTGAAGATGAGGAATCTGAGTCCAGGACCATGATGTCTCCTTCTGTTCTATTTGCTACAACAGAATTATTTTCCCCAAGCCTAATTTCAGTAGCAGGGAGGTGAGCTTGCAGGTAAAGCGAGAGGCCTCTGGGGGGTGCAAGTGCACCCAATGGGTACCAATCTGGTGACCCATATAAGGAAGATTCTTTGTTTCTCAACTCTTGTTGCAACTCTTGTTGCTATTACTTCTATTGCTCAGGCTACATTGCTGTACATTGTTGCCTGGGAGTAAATCCCATTGACTTTTTGCCTATATGCCCCCAAAGGGCTTTGCAACAATAGTTGAGCAACATAAGAATCTGCCTTATATGTAGCAAGACCACTGGTCCCTTCAGCCCTGACTGGCCAGGGAATCATAGAATTGTAGGGTTGAAAGGGACCATGAGGGTCATCTAGTCCAACCCCCTGCAATGCAGGAATCTTTTTGCACAACATGGGGCTCAAACCCGCAACCCTGAGATTAAGAGTCTCGTGCTCTACTGACTGAGCTATCCTGTTGGGTTGGGAAAATATGACCTTTCCCCAAGCCAACAGGGTAAAGAACATGCATACCCTGTGAGCTAAAAAGCCGCTAAAAAAATACTGCAGATTAAAAGTAAAGGTAAAGGGACCCCTGACCATTAGGTCCAGTCGTGGCCGACTCTGGGGTTGTGGCGCTCATCTTGCTTTATTGGCCAAGGGAGCCGGTGTACAGCTTCCGGGTCATGTGGCCACATGACTAAGCCGCTTCTGGCGAACCAGAGCAGTGCATGGAAATGCCATTTACCTTCCCGCCGGAGCGGTACCTATTTATCTACTTGCACTAACGTGCTTTAGAACTGCTAGGTTGGCAGGAGCAGGGACCGAGCAATGGGAGCTCACCCCGTTGCAGGGATTCGAACCGCCAACCTTCTGATCAGCAAGTCCTAGGCTCTGTGGTTTAACCCACAGCGCCACCCGCATCCCTTAAAGTAGAGTTGCCATATTTCAAAAAGTGAAAATCCGGACACGAAAGTTGCTGAGTTGTTTTGTTTGTTTGTTTGGAAAATCTCCACAAAAAAGTAGTTTCTGAGCTATTTTTAGGAAAATTCACCCCTAAAATCTACATTTCTGACATAGGTTGCCATACGCCCAGGTTTCCCCGGATATTATGCCCGGACGCTATTTCTGATGTATGAATCCCAGAAATATGGCAGCCCTAAAAAGAAAACATTCAACAGTAATACATTAAAACAGCTAAGCGGCCAGAGAAAAATGGGAATTAAAACTAAACCCATGAAACCCCAAACTCTCTTACTTCCCAAAGTAGCATTCAGCTGAAATGTGGACCAAATTCTTCATTTTATGCTTAGCAACATGTTTGTGTGTGTGTGTGTGTGAAGCCCATGACATCCCCCCAAAAGCCCTCCCTCACAAAGCTCTACTTCCCAGCAACCTTTGAGAAAACCACAATTCCCAGGATCCTTTGGGGGAAATCATGTGCTTTAAATGTATGGTGTGTACGCAGCCTCTGTGTGACTGGCACAGTGGCGCTGTTGGCAATGCCAACCTGTTAAGAATTATCACTTGCCAATAATTGTCCTAGATAAACCAATGCCAGACATATTTATCCTGTTACCTTGAGGCTGATTCCCCCCCCCCCAATTATTATTATTATTATTATTATTACAATTCAGCCATAGGAACCAATGTAGTAATAGAGCAGACCCATTAAAATTAATGGTCTTAAATTAGGCATGGCTAATCTAAGTCCATTGTTTTCAGTGGGTCTACTCTCAGTGAAATCTACTCCAATACCACTCGTTAGATCCTGTATATTTTTATTTATGTCTTAATTACCTCACACAATAAGGCTCAGCAGCCTGGAACACTAATATGAAAGCAAAATTTTAAAACACAGTGGTATACAAATGATTCATATCAATAATCAAGCTTAGCAGAAAGAAAGAAAGAAAAAAGAAAAAAGAAAGAAAGAAAGCTGATTTTAGCAATGATGCAGTCAATTTAATTATTTAAAGAGAGTTAATCACTATCTTTAAATGTTTAGATTATATTTTGGTTTAAGGTTCCTACCAGAGTGGACTGACAGACAAGCTATTGGACTATGCAGAGATGGCAAAAATGACTGGGAAAATCAGAAGCCAAGAGGATCAAAACTTCAACAAAAAATGGGGAAAAATTATATTATATTTGAATGACCACTGTAAACATTTGAACTCTTTGGCAGGTCTTAAATAACTCTTGTAATGTAAAATAGACTTTGGGTGCAATAGAGGACTGAAAAATTAGGAGGATTTATAGTATGCAGTTGAAAAAGTTAACTAAGGAACCCCCAGGGGGGAAGAGGGAAGTCTAGAGATTCAGAAGAATCTTGTGTAATTTTTATTATTTGTGATTTTGAGTGTGGATGAATTTGTAAAATAAAAAAAAATATGTTTAGTTTATATAACATAGAAAAAATATTTAAAAGCCTAGGAACACAGAAGTCTTTTGTCTGCCATTAAGGTGGGTGACGACCTGACCTCTTAAAGGAGACAATTTCTCAAACAGGAAGCCACCATTAAAAATGCCCTCCCCTTGTAGACACCTTCCATTTTTCAGAACATAGACTCTCAAGAGAAGGTTCTTCACAGATTTTCCCTACTACTTTACAAGATGTCAGACCAAAAGCACTTACCTGAGAGTAAGCCACCTTGAACACTCTGGGATTGTTTTCTGACTAAACGTGCATAGGATTGTGCTCTTACTGTCACCTTCGTGCTGTCCTTGGGTCTTTGGTAGGTCTCCACAGCTTTCTTTGTGGCCTTTTGGCCATCGTGTCCCGTGGCAGTGGAAATACAGACCGCACAATGCCTTCTCTTCTGTTTTCACATTGCAGGCCCTGGGATTTCTCTCTATGAATTGCTGGAGCACCCCACGAGCCGCAAACATGTCCTTGGATGACATTCAGATGAATTCGGAGGACTTTTTGCAAAAAGAGCAGCTGGACGCCGGCGGATTTGGAATGGTTTCGCTGTGTTACCACAAGAGGCATGGGCTTGTGGTGTTGAAAACGGTGTACACAGGGCCTCAACGCACAGAGTAAGTTGGTCAGAGGAAGATCCTTTGCAGACAAGAGAGAGCAGTGTGGAGCTACCTACCATTGAGCTCCTGCCAGTTTCTTTTCTTATTTTTATTAGTTTTATTAAATATTTTGTTGTTGTTTAGTCGTTTAGTCGTGTCCGACTCTTCATGACCCCATGGAACAAAGCACGCCAGGCACTCCTGTCTTCCACTGCCTCCCGCAGTTTGGTCAAACTCATGCTGGTAGCTTCGAGAACACTGTCCAACCATCTCGTCCTCTGTCGCCCCCTTCTCCTTGTGCCCTCAAATCTTTCCCAACATCTGGGTCTTTTCCAGGGAGTCTTCTCTTCTCATGAGGTGGCCAAAGTATTGGAGCCTCAGCTTCAGGATCTGTCCTTCCAGTGAGCACTCAGGGCTGATTTCCTTAAGAATGGATAGGTTATTAAATATTACAAGGTAAATAGAAAAGGAAAATCAAAACAAAATCCATACATAACAATATAAACACAATCGTCTATATATTTACCAAATACAGACTAAAGAAGAAAAAAGACAAAAAGCTAAAAGAAAAGAAAAAAAGAAGGGGGGAAGAAAAAAATACTTTCCATAATCAATAATACCAAATTTATACTTTAAACATTACATTATAAAAATCCTAGTTAAAATATTATAAAAGACTTCCACCACATTCACCACACGTCTCTTAATTTCTAGTTCACCTTTACATCTGTTCTTCAGTCACTTCCTTTCCTTAAGATCTTACATAGTCCATCAAATCTTTATATTCTTTTATATTCTTCACAAGGTTAGTCTAAGCACAACCAAGCTTTCGTATTTGAGCCCTGCTTGTGTAAATATTCATTTAGACAATTCCATTGTCCCTGTACCATAATTTTGGATTTGTGCCTTATTAAGTCCGGCTCCTGCCGGTTTCTGATTGGATAGGCTCCTCCCTCAACTTTCCAGGGTTTTGCTTACCCAGAGAGCTGTGCGGCGAGAACAAAAGACGAGCCCAGCTGGATCAAACCAAATGACCGTCATCACCAGTCAGATGCCTGTGGAAAGTCCACACACAGCTCACGAAGGCAATGGCCGTCTCCCGCTCTTATTTCCCAGCTTCAACAATTCAAGCTTCCTTTAGGCCAGCCTTTCTCAACCTGTGAGTCCCCAGATGTTGTTGGGCTACAACTCCCATCACCCCTAGCTAGCAAGGCCAGAGCTCAGGGATGATGGGAGTTGTAGTCCAACAATATCTGGGGACCCACAGGTTGAGAACCTCTGCTTTAGGCTCACCTCACCCATCCCCAGAGAAGGCTGCCTCCTAGTTAGCCTAGATGGCACCTCTGTTCCAGATCTGAGTGGAAACCTGACAGATCAGAGCTATAGCTCAGTTGGTAGAGCATGAGACTGTTAATCTCAGGGTCGTGGGTTCAAGTCTCCCATTGGGCAAAAGATTCCCGCATTGCAAGGGGTTGGACTAGATAACCCTTGGTTCATAGAATCATAGAGTTGGAAGGGACCCTGGGGATCATCTAGTGCAACCCCTGCAATGCAGGTGTTCCTTATGGGGATTGTACCTGCAGCCTTGGTGTTATCCGCTCTAACCAGCTGAGCTATCCAGCTTGTATTCTATGAAATCATTCTCTGTAGGGCTCCTTGCTATAGCAATGGTCCTTATCTGATGGTGGCTGCAGCAGCACACTGGACAGCTGGGTGTGGGGGAGGCTGCCATTTCCCACAATGCCTTGGGGCAACCCATTGATGGGGCATTGTGGGAAATTAAAATAGTGTCTTCAGTAGACCCAACTGCCCAACACAAATGCCAGTGGGGGATTAAAAAGGGGGCCCGGGCCAGGCATCAGTGTGGGTCCTGGCAGTTGCCCAAGCATGCTACTCATTGACGCTAGGCCTGACTGGATTATGTGTCATTAGATCATTCGGCCACTCCTGGTGTGAAAGCTTAGCAGACCTACCTGCCATTTTGCCACCTTGCACACTCTGAAAGAAAACCACCTGTGTGTTAAGAGTTGAAGTGTGTCTCCAATTTTAATTCAGATTTTTAAAATGCATTATCCCGCTGTTATAAATTTGGGAAGCACTAGCCTGCAGTTCCCAGCCAGAATGCTATGCAAATGACTGAATGAATAATTAGTCATAACGATGCTAACTAATCACCACTCAGACACAAGGCAGGATTTCACCCAGCAAGGCAGTTGCCATTTCATTCGTAGATTATGCTGCAGCTTGAGCTATGCAGGTTTGGCTCATCATTTTGGAGAGTTCAGGTGAAGAAGTTGACATTTCTGCCTGTCACCTTGAAATGTCTTACCGGAAGCTTTAGTCTATAGCTCTATTCCCTTCTTGGCAGTCATGCACACTGGTAATCCCATAGTACCTCTCCCCCCCCCCCCCAGGTGTAACACGTCCCTTCTCGAAGAAGGCAAGATTATGCTCAGACTAAACCATGACCGTGTGGTGAAGCTACTGGGCATCATTTTGGAAGATGGCAACTACTCCCTGGTGATGGAATACGTACGCAAAGGAAACCTGATGTCCGTACTAAAGGCAGTGAGTAGAGAGCACGATTGATACACTGGGGAGAAGCCAGGCGGTAATTTTTGAGATTGTACCACAACCTTGGAAAATGGTATTCAAACGTTGTTGGTCATCTCGGATCTGTTTCCACCAACACCGTTTTTGTCCGTTTCAGTGAAAATGTTTTCATCATTGGTTTGGACCTGGATCAGGTCTAAGACATGCTAGTAGTGAATGTTAGGGACACACTAGCACTGGGCTCTGAAGCTCATAAATGTGAGTGTTTGCTCTGTATGGGGGGGGATCATGATTTCTGCACCAGCGAACCTTCTGTTCATAATTTGCACTGCAAAATGGAGCAGTCTTGCATTGCTCCCAAGATCCAGATTTCCAAAGTATTGGGAAGGTTTGGGCCAGATAGTAATAAGCTTATATAATATGTTTAAGCTTCTGTCTGGCAGTGGGTTAGTGCCAATCCCTATTGCCATCTAGAATCTGCCCATCATAATAATGGGTAGTTGGTTATCTGTTAGTATTTCTCATCAGCAGACAGATCCCGTCCTGATTTTCTAAAATGTGCCTCTCCAGATCTGCTGAATTGCAACTGGATTCTAGCCTCAGTGATGAGGATCCTTGCTGCTTCTTCAAAAAGCAAAGATAATTGGAAGGCACACTAGTATGCTTTATTCAAACTCCTTTAGCAACCATGATTCGTAAGACTTAATATCTATTCCTGATGGATGTTCGTTCAACAGAGGACTGAATAAGTCTGTGCTCTTTTTAAAGATTTTAGCTGGTATTCAATTATGTTTAATCCCGAGTATACCCACTGAAATTAATGAGCATGGCTAAGTTCAGTCCATTAATTTTGATAGGTCTAATGTCAGTAAAACTTAATTGAATACCACTGCTTTTCATTTTTTAAAAAGGCAGCTTCTTGATCATGGCAGGTATAACTCAGTATATATACTAATATTCTGCTGTTTTTGCTTTATTGCAGACCTCTATTCCTTTGTCCGTGAAAGGGTGCTTCATCCTAGAGATCATTGAAGGAATGCTTTACTTAACTGAACAGGGCTTAGTTCACAAGGACCTAAAACCAGAAAATATCCTTGTAGACGAGGACTTTCATATTAAGGTACCATTAGCACATAATTCCTGGATGGGTGACATGTCAGTCTTAGGGCTAAACCAGATGTGGGCATGATTTATAGCAGAACCTGCCTGTTTGGCACATGGTTTTGTGTGACCGCAAATGTGCTGGCTCCCAGTGAGATTGCAGCCATGTTGCTTCACTCCTGGTACTTGTAGTTCAGTATAATGTGGCAACTAAGGCAAGGTATAGGGATGCGGGTGGCGCTGTGGGTTAAACCACAGAGCCTAGGGCTTGCCGATCAGAAGGTCGGTGGTTCAAATCCCCGTGATGGGGTGAGCTCCCATTGCTCTGTCCCTGCTCCTGCCAACCTAGCAGTTCAAAAGCATGCCAAAGTGCAAGTAGATAAATAGGTACCGCTCTGGCAGAAAGGTAAACGGCGTTTCTGTGCGCTGCTCTGGTTCTCCAGAGGTGGCTTAGTCATGCTGGCCACATGACCCGGAAGCTGTACGCCGGCTCCCTCGGCCAATAAAGCGAGATGAGCGCCGCAACCCCAGAGTCGCTCATGACTGGACCTAATGGTCAGGGGTCCCTTTACTTTTTACTAAGGCAAGGTATGGCTTTGCATTTTGTCGGAAGCCAGGATTGTTATTCTGCTCTCTTCTCCTTAACCAAGATCTGCAGCCAAGGTTTGTAAAGTGGGTGCAATCTGCTGCAGAAGCCAGTATGTTTACACGGTTCCAGTAAGCTAAGCAGGCTTTTGCCCGCTAAGCACATGTGGATGAGAAGGAAAACGCACAGTTTCCCAGTGTTTTGCATTCCCTTCCTGGTACAGCAGGCCAGGAAAGGCAAGACCACATGCTTTTCTGAATGTTCAGATCAGTGCACTCCATTTGACCTGGGTAACTTAAAAACACTATATTTAATTAAATAACAAATTACTTTGGGAAACATTTGCAGTCGCACCAAGCATGTCGACTGCAAATTGTCCTCGACTGGAATATCCCCTAATGGGCATTGAACTTTAAGAAGGTGACTGGGAGCGGCTGCCGAGACCATATAACACCAGTCTTGAAAGACCTGCACTGGCTCCCAGTACGTTTCCGAGCACAATTCAAAGTGTTGGTGCTGACCTTTAAAGCCCTAAACGGCCTCAGTCCAGTATACCTGAAGGAGCATCTCCAACTCCATAGTACTGCCCAGACACTGAGGTCCAGTGCTGAGGGCCTTCTGGCGGTTCCATCGCTGCAAGAAGCCCAAGTTACAGGGAACCAGGCAGAGGGCCTTCTCGGTAGTGGCACCCGCCCTGTGGAACGCCCTCCCACCAGATGTCAAAGAGAAAAATAACTACCAAACTTTTAGAAGACATGTGAAGGCAGCTTTTAATGTTTAATAGGTTATTGTATTTTAGTGTTCTGTTGGAAGCCGCCCAGAGTGGGCAGGGTAATAATAATAATAATAATAATAATAATAATAATAATAATAATATAGACAAACTGAAATGGTGTTAGAGAAAGGCAACAAAGACTCAGCATTAAGAAGAACAAGTCCTAAGTGGAATGGTTTGAAAGAACTGGGCATGTTTAGCCTGGAAAAGAGAAGACAGAGTGTGGGGACATCATAGGCAAATGCCTATGGCAGGCAATGTTCTCTGCTGCAGACTGAGGTTGATTTAGTGGGCTTAAGATACAGACAGGTAAATTTTGGTTGGGCGCTAAGTCAGACTTCTTGAGCAGCTGTGACAATGGAAACAATGACCTAGAGAGGTGGTGGGCTCTCCCTTTAAGTAGAGGGTGGATAGTCCATCTATAGTGAATGCTCTAGCTCTGGATTTCCTGTGCCAAGCAGGAAGTTGGAGAAGATGGCCTGCGAGGGTCTCATCAGCTGTGTGCTTGTGTGATCTCAGTTGGACCTTGCTGCCATAACGGTTCTCCATCCTTTCGTGCAGATAGCAGACCTTGGCGTGGCCCGCTTCAAAAGCTGGAGCAGGCTGACCAAAGAGGAGAGCATTCGGAAGATGAAAATCAACTGCAGCTCGAAGAGCAACGCCGGCACCCTTTTTTACATGGCCCCAGAACACTTGGCATCAGTTAACACCACGCCTGTGGAAAAATCAGACGTGTACAGCTTTGGCATAGTATTATGGGCCATCTTTGCCAACAGAGAACCCTATGAGAGTGAGTGTTTGTGATCAAATAACTCTGCTTGCTGAAGTGTTTTTAGCTGCATACGGTTACAGTGGTACCTCGGGTTAAGTACTTAATTCGTTCTGGAGGTCTGTTCTTAACCTGAAACTGTTCTTAACCTGAAGTACCACTTTAGCTAATGGGGCCTCCTGCTGCCACCAGAGCACGATTTCTGTTCTTATCCTGAAGCAAAGTTCTTAACCTGAGGTAATATTTCTGGGTTAGCGGAGTCTGTAACCTGAAGCGTATGTAACCTGAAGCGTATGTAACCCGAGGTACCACTGTATTTTTTTTTATTTAAAAAACTTGTTCAATTCCTCTCTCCCCCACCAGATGCTATGACTGACGCGCAAATATACTTCTGCATCATGAATGGGGACAGGCCTCTCATAGAGGAGATTGAAGAAAGTTGCCCAGGAGAGATCATTACGCTAATGAAACAATCTTGGAGTCAAAAGCCGGAGGAACGGCCAACTTTTGCAGGTAGTGAGAGGCCATTTTTGCTGAAGTGGGTCCGGCATTATTTGAGTGCAAGAGGAAGGCAGCCTTAAGGTCATACGGAATATTCCAGATGTTTAGTTTTTGGCTGGGTCTACAGGTGCAGTGGGATGAGGAACAGCAAAGAGGTAACACTGCACTCCTTATAGGTGCCAGATCTATGGGGAAGTATGTGAGGACGGGGCTGAGCCCCACCCAATCTGTACTTGAAATTTTGCACCCCCTAACAATTTTGCGCCCAGGGCAACCGCCGCTGTGCCCTCCTGCCATGCTATGCCACTGCCATGTCACTTCTTACTTGCCTTTATAAAAGACAGCATAAGAACAGTCTCCTCTGTTTTTCACTGAGACCGCTTTGGGGTTTTTCTTTTACTAATTGAATAATCATTTACTACAGAAATCAATTTGACGTACAAGCCATTTTATCAGCAGAACTTTGAAAAGGATGTTGAAGATGACTTGAGAAAGTTAAAAGTAAGTTTTTCAAACATTTATGGCTGAAAAAAAGGGAAAAGGGCGAGAATCACTGGTGGAAATTGTAGGGGAACGGAGTCCAGCTATTAGGTAGGAGAAATTTCCTGAAAGTAAGAGCTGTCATACAGCTGAGCAATCTCCTTCACTGGAAGCATTGAAGCAGAGATTGTCAGGGATGCTGTCGCTGCATCTGCATTGTAGATCCTGCAATAATCAGAGGGGTGTACAAAACGACTTCCTCAGTCCCTTCCAAGTCTATCCCTAAAAGCATACAAAATCATATGAAGAGCTGCTGGATCAACCCAGTAGTCCAGAATCCTGTTCTCAGCAGTGGTACCTGCTCTGGAAGGCATCCATAGTGCCTGTGGCAACCCAGTCAGATGGGCAGGGTATAATAATAATAATAATAATAATAATAATAATAATAATAATAATAATGGTAAAGGACCCCTGACAGTTAAGTCCAGTCATGAACGACTCTGGGGTTGCGGCGCTCATTTCGCTTTACTGGCCTAGGGACCCGGCATTTGTCTGCAGACATTTTTTCTGGGTCATGTGGCCAGCATGACTTAGCCGCTTCTGGCAAAACCAGAGCAGCGCACAGAAACGTCGCTTACCTTCGCGCCGGAGCGGTACCTATTTATCTACTTGCACTTTGACGTGCTTTCGAACTGCTAGGTGGACAGGAGCTGGTACTGAACAACGGGAGCTTACCCCGTCGCGGGGATTCGAACCACCGACCTTTTGATCGGCAAGTTCTAGGCTCTGTGGTTTAGACCACAGCGCCACCCGCAAACCTATAATAATAATGATGCTGCCCAAATGCCTGTGTCAGGCTTCAGGGAATCTGATCCCCCTCCCTCACGGCAGGTTGCCAGTAATGAAACTACAAGAAGCTCTTACCAAGGTATTTTATTCAATAGTCACAGAGAGAGATGCAGGATGCTGTCTCTAGGATAATGGCATTGCTCTCAGTAATCTCCTCCCCCTTTTACTCTCAGTCTTCAGCAGCTCCACCCCTTTATACGGTGGCTGCGTGAGGACCTTTGCCTATTCGCTTTCTGTTCTCCCACTTTAACAGCCCTCCTCGTTCTAGGAGAAGGGGGGTGGTCGGGAATGCTTTCTAATGATAATGTTTCAACCAGCTGTCCTAACTCTTCTGCTCCTCCTTCCTCTCCTTCCATTATCTCCCAGCTTTGTCCTTCTTCTGTCTCAGAGTCATGACCTTCTGCAAACCACCGTTGTAAGTCTATACTGTCCTCCTCTTCTCGGGAAGGTTCAGGAGAATGGGGGGTGGCCTCCACCATTCCTCTTCAGTCCAGTCCCTGACAGCCTGTGAGAAGCATTACTGTCTCCGGATGTGGAGACACAGCATAGTCATCATGGCTATAGCCTTGCCCTCCATGACTTTGTCCACTCCTCTCTTAAAGTCATCCAAACTGGTGGCCATCGTTGCCTCCTGTGGAAGTGGGTTCCATGCTTGAACTATACATTGCTTGAAGAACTACTTTTATCTGCCATGGCTATTTCAACATTCAGCTTCATTGGGTGTCCACAAATTCTAGCGTTAGGAGAGAAGCAGTAGTGGGGCTGCTCCCTCGGTCTCTCTCCGACATTCTCACATTAACCGGAGTGTCTGAAATGGGAAAGCCTACATGTGTAAACCTCTAGACATGTAGGTTCCCCTGTGCAAGAGGGCTCCTGACATCCTTAGTCATACAGTCCAGCAGGATTTTGCTTGACGGGCCCCCTAAGCAACATTCCCCTAGAGGTTCTAGGTTCTTCCAGTGATTCAATCAGGTATTTAGTTGCTCTTGTTCTCTGCGACAGGAAAAGTACCCTGAGCCAACGGAACTTATAAAAAGGATGCAGTCTCTCCAGGTGGATGCCGTGGCAGAATCACCAAGCAATGGCCGGACGGGTAATTCATTACAGTTGCTTAAGAGTTCATCCTTTTGCAT
>JAXCMG010000031.1:13384751-13410148 GCA_034642415.1 Podarcis siculus | reverse complement strand
ATTATTATTATTATTATTATTATTATTATTATTATTATTATTATTATTATCTGAAGTAAGGATGGAGCTATGTACAGGCATTAACTGCCTTCACGGTTTTTCCTGCATCATGCTTTTTGCATAGCGCGCGAGCACACACACATCCTGATTGTGATATATTGCCAGGTCTAAAATTATGAAACCAACATCATGATATGGACTTCAAACCAGTTTGGGACACTATATCGATATACTGCTCAGCCCTGGAATAGGGTGGTGGTGTGAACACACTTAATTCTTCCAATTGGGGGAAACATTTAGTATTCCTTTGTTTTTCTAGGCTTCTACCCGCCCCGCCCCCCGCCCCAGTGTTTTGAGTGGAAGTTTAGTGAGAGCACTTTATATAATCTTCTGTTTTTGGAAGACTTCCTTCTAGTTTTCTCTGGTTGTGATTTTGAAGTATGATACCTTCACTTACCATTTGCTGGGCCATGGGAAATGGCAGGCGATGCTAGAACTTCGTGCCAGAGCACAGTGGTACAGCAGTACAGCAGTTTATGGCATCTCCCAGATGATAGCAAGTTAGGCTGACTGTATAAGACAATTTTTTATGGAAGAGGACCAATATTTGTTTTATCAAAGCATAGCAACCCAACGAGCTTTTCATGCTTACAGCACAATTCAGTGCAAATCAGAAGTAAGTCCCATTGAGTTCATTGAGATCCAAGGTGTAGGATAGGTCAGGGAAAGCTGTGACCCTCCCTATGCTACTGGACTGATGGGAATTGTAGTCCAACGGTATTTGGAGACCCATAGGCCTGGATAGTCCCTGGATGCAGCCTTGATCTCACAGCAGTAGAGTCTCACCAAGCTGCTAGAACATGGGTAAGCAAACTAAGGCCCGGGTGCTGGATCTGGCCCAATCGCCTTCTAAATCCGGCCTGCGGACAGTCCGGGAATCAGCGTGTTTTTATGTGAGTAGAATGTGTCCTTTTATTTAAAATGCATCTCTGGGTTATTTGTGGGGCCTGCCTGGAGTTTTTACATGAGTAGAATGTGTCCTTTTATTTAAAATGCATCTGTGGGTTATTTGTGGGGCATAGAAATTCGTTCATTTTTTTTCCCTTCAAAATTTACTCTGGCCCCCCACAAGGTCTGGGGGACAATGAACCGACCCCCTGCTGAAAAAGTTTGCTGACCCCTGTGGTAGAACATTGCAGTGAGATCTCTGCAAAACGATCAGTCCTCTCCCTTTCTGCCTTGCAGATCTTCCCGGCTACCTGCGCAGCTCTCCGTGTTCTGTGGCCAGCAACACCGTAGACGAAGCCATGTTTGCAGCTTGCCCGGTGAATGAACCTGTGGAGAGCTGCGAAACATCCTTGGATCCTCCGGTGACCTTGGAGCGGAAACTGCAGGACGAGCTGAACTACCACGTGCACGGCAGCAGGATGGACAAGGCGGAAGGCCGTTCCGTGTCATACAGCGCCGAAATGCTGGAGGAGGAGAGGAGGAGGAAGGTGTCTCACGACCCGTATGCAAAGGCGACTGCTGCCCGCCCGATGCAGGAGTCACACCTAAGACCTGAAAAGGTCGAGCCTGGCGCCCGTCATAGCAACACCACTGTGGACCCATACAGTCGTCAGTGGAAACCACCGCCACTCAGAGCTACTCTGGAAAGGGAAAATAATAGCCGGCTGAATCCAGTTAGGCACTATGGGCCTGGACCTGCAAATCTCAGAGCATCTCTAAGCCCAGAAGATCTCTATGGATCAGCCAATCCCTTTAGCTTCAATAAACCGCCCGTACCTGAATCTGGCGTGGATCGTCAATCTAACCCATTCAGACCTTACTATTTTGGCAAAAGCTTCAGTACAGAAACTGGTAAGTGAACTGATTGAGGGTCTTCTTCTTGTTCCTTCAGGGAGAAAGAGCACACATGCAGTAAAATGGCTCTTCTTCACAGTGGCGTAGCGTGGGTTGTCAGCACCCGGGGCAAGGCAAGTAATTTGCGCCCCCTAACCCGTGGAGTGCACCCCCCAGATGTTGCGCCCGGTGCGGCCGGCCCCCCCTGCACCCCCCACGCTATGCCACTGCTTCTTCACTACCTTCTATGAAGAAAATAAAAGCTGTCCCATTTTTTATGAGCCAGTCTTTCATCCCATCCTACTAACCCTGGGCAGCTAAAATGTAATAGCAATTCAAAATCTGGTGAGCTTTAAGGTTACTATGCATATTTATATTTATGCCTTTTATTAAATTTGCATCCTGCCCTCCCTTCAAGGAGCTTGCGGCAAACAGTTCTCCCCACTCTCATAACATTTCATTTCACAACCTTCTGAGGTTGACTGAAATGAATATTTGTCTGAGGTCGCCCAATGAGCAGCACTGACTGGGGGGCTTTGTGGAATGGAATCACTTTTGTCCAGGCATCTGAATCGCGAAATACTGTTTGTGATGCAGTTTCTACAGAGAGCATTAGCGCCGCTGTTCGTTGTGCTGTATTTTATTTGTTTTGTTTTCTTAGGACTGTCATGTTTCATTATCAATGTTGTAAGCTGTGCTCCATTTTGGGATATCCATCAATACATAAGGGATACTCCAGCACCCTAAATACTGGGTTGTGGCCCTTTCATGCCATTGTACTAAAAGGGCTTTTGATCCGGTGGAATCACCTCAGAAGACGAGAGAAGGTTTTTGCCAATCCCCTTTGCCCAGCAATCCCCAGTGTGCTTTGGAAACCTGTTCTGGAGCAGTTTGATTTGTTTGTTTGTAATTAGATCTCTTAACCTGCCCTTCAACAATAATCCTGTGGGTTACAACAATATAATATGCAATTATAAAACAAACAAAAGCATTACAACCATAAAACAAACACAAGCAAGCGTTTTGAGGGAGAATCGGCAAAAACTCCCTTGGCATCTCTCTTTGTCGGCATATGCCTCCTCTGGTGTAAGAGTGCTAGGAGTGCTGGTTGGAATATCATTCTGTACTGCACTGGCTGTGGGCTGAATAGAAATTGGTAACTTAATTATATTGATCAATTGCATCGATATGCTACTTTTTGGACAAGGCGCCTCAGGCGGTTTATTAACAAGTGGTGCCAAACATCCTCAGGAGCTGATGATGCTAGCTCCCTTGCCTGATGTCTTCCCTCAGGGTACACACATCCCAGGGAGCTCCAGGGAAGGTGGGTCTTGGTTGGTCCCAACTCTGCAAGAACTCTCTGGCTCGTCATCACTGTGGGCTGCAAATGTGGCAGTCAGCAAGTACAGCACTGGAAGCTTAGACTGTCTATCTGGGAGGACTTCATTCTGTCAGAAGTCAGTGTGGTCTTCTGAAAAGTACTGGGGCTTGATGCCCTCACCTCTCCCTTCTGGTAGCTGCTGCTCTCCCAAGACCACCACTTTGTATTGTGAAATATCCACCTGTTGAAATTCCCTCATCTACATTAATGATGCAAGAGCTCTTTTGCAGCTGTGTAGGTTTTTGTCTGAGTAGGTTTTTGCACTGTCAAGAGTCCAGTATACCTGAAGGAATGTCTCCACTCCCATCGTTCTGCCTGGACGCTGAGGTCCAGTGCCGAGGGCCTTCTGGTGGTTCCCTCGCTGCGAGAAGCCAAGTTACAGGGAAACAGGGAGAGGGCCTTCTTGATAGTGGCACCCGCCCTCTGGAATGCCCTCCCACCAGATGTCAAAGAGAAAAACAACTACCAGATTTTTAGAAGACATCTGAAGGCAGCCCTGTTTAGGGAAGCGTTTAATGTTTAATAGACTATTGTATTTTAAGATCTTGTTGGAAGCCACCCAGAGTGGCTGGGGAAATCCAGCCAGATGGGCGGGGTATAATTATATTATTATTATTATTATTATTATTATTATTATTATTATTATTATTATTATTATATGTTTCAAGAGCAGTGGTGCGGTTTTGACACAATTTGCATACCTCTTTAGATCCAGAGGAATCAACCTCTTTTATGAAGACGAACTTCGCCCATACGCCTATACACAAACAGAATTCAGGTAAAAAACTCTAGTTATTTCTTGATATGAGCGGTGTGATCTCAACATGAGCGGTCTGGACTCTTTAAGGCTATAATACCATTTGGTAGCTCTAAAGCAGAAGTAGGGAAGCTCCACTCCATGGGCCAGTCTTGGCCTACACAGCCATTTCCCTCCAATCATATCCACCTGTCCATCAGCTGATGTCACATGTGAAATGAACTGATCGACCAGGGTGGGTAGGATCCAATTCTGCCTTGGCTAAGTGTGCCTGTTCCCTGCAGCCAAATTTGTAGGATTTAACCCCGCTTTTCCAGGGTTTATTTGGCACACCAGTTGGATTTTTGGAGGGGCCCAAGGTGCAAACAGCATAGACTAGTGTTAGGTTGCAGAACTGGCCCCAAATAGCTGCTCCTTCCACAAGAAAGAGTTTGAGATTCCCTTTTGTGGTGCTGTTCCCTTTCAAAATGAAAAAAGCCAGAGTTTTTGGAGCTCCAGAAACAGCTGCTTGCTTGATCTCAACAAGATACAGTCACATTCACTGAACAAAGTATCAAAATGCATTATCTATTTGACTCAAAATATATAATTCTCGTAATGTTTTTGAAACACTGTTGATATAGAACAGCGATGTCCAACCGGTCGATCGCGATCGACAGGGTAGATCTTCTGGAGATCGCGGGAAACTTTTAGTCCCTGCAAATAAAAAAACAGATGAATGAATGTCTCGGGGCCCCGCTGTACGCATTTGATTATGTTGGCATTTACTGCGAGCGATTTATGGCATTCCCCCCCCAAAAAAGTTCAACAACTCTGGCCTCTCCTCCTAAAAAAAATCCCAACAACTCTGGGTAGATCACTGCCAGGTTGTTTAATCTGGGAGTAGATTGCAGTCTCTTGGGAGTTGGACGTGCCTGATATAGAAGAGCCAACATGTTTTCTCTTTGGGGAGTTTGTTGTCTCGTCCTACTGATCTGACTGACGCAAGCTTTCAAAGGTTTGCTATGATTTTAACTCTTATCAAAGAACTATTGGAGCAGCCTGGCTTGCTCAGTTGGTGCTGATAATGTCAAGGTCACAGATTCTATTTCCGTATGGGGCGGCTGCATATTTCTGCATTGCAGGGGGTTGGACTAGATGATCCACAGGGTCCCTTCCAACTCTACAATTCTATCATTCCATGATTAACTATACCAGTCACCAACCTGAGAAATCAACCTGGTTATGTAAATATGCCTTTGTAACATAAATTCTAAGAGCAGGAACCATTCTTTCCTTGATGTGGAACTACCCAACATATAAGTGCAGCGTTCAAATAATGCATTTTTGCCATTTTACTATTTCCATCATAAAATTAAGATGTGTCAACACACTGGTCAGTAATTTATCCCCCTGCACTGTCCCTGTGCTCATTTTGTTTGTGTGTAGTTTTATACTTGCTTTATTAAACGGGTGTTTTTTTTTTAAATTGTCTTACATACAGGAGAACCTGCAAGCTACAATATATATAATAGTAGTGCAATTCAGATAGGCTCTCACAACATCTTAACCATTAAACAAAAACCTCAACAAATATGTACTATGCCGGAAAATACTTATTATAATCCTGCAGATTACCAGAAAATGTTTGGTAAGTACTGGAGTTAAAACTTTTTTCTTCCTTCATGAAATAGTTCTTGCTTTCAAAGCCATACATTTCCTTTGAAACTCTGTTCAGGATATGTACAGTGGTACCTCGGGTTACATATGCTTCAGGTTACATACGCTTCAGGTTACAGACTCTGCTAACCCAGAAATAGTGCTTCAGGTTAAGCACTTTGCTTCAGGATGAGAACAGAAATCGTGCTCAGGCAGCGCGGCGGCAGCGGGAGGCCCCATTAGCTAAAGTGGTGCTTCAGGTTAAGAACAGTTTCAGGTTAAGTACGGACCTCCAGAACGAATTAAGTACTTAACCTGAGGTAATACTGTAGTTAGGATTGAATAGAACTGAAAACATCTAGCAAGGAAAGATACGGCATGCTCAAACTGAGCGTTCCACAGGGCTGAGGTCCAGCTCTGAGGGCCTTCTGGCAGTTCCCTCCTTGCACGAAGTGAGCTTACAGGGAACTAAGCAGAGGACCTTCTCTGTAGTGGCGCCTGCCCTGTGGAACGCCCTCCTTTCTGATATCAAACAGTTAAACAAACTTTTCATAGAAATCTAATGGGAGCCCTGTTTTGGGAAGTTTTTAATGTTTGATGTCCCCCCCCCCTTTCTTTCCTCTGTATTTTGTTGGAAGCCACCCAGAGTTGCTGAGGTATAAGAAATAAATAAATTAGTAGTAGTAGTAGTAGTAGTAACAAAAATATTAATCTGTAGAAACAGAGGTGCTAGCGATCTCCACAAAACACAGACTTTGCAGTCAGATTTTGGGATTCTGACCCTGAAGATTCTGGTCTTCTAGCTTGTATCCCTTAGTCATAATGAGGGGTACCTCGGTTAAAGAACAGTCCTGTTTACAAACGATTCGGTTTACGAACTCCACAAAACCAGAAGTAGTGTCCCGGTTTGCGAACTTTACCTCGGTAAAGTATTTAGGCCCCTTTATGAATTCATTACACAAGAAGGGGTGCCATGAGTAAAGAAGGGAGCAAGAGAATACCTGGTGGCTTTCCCCACAACATTGCATAAATTCTCTGCAACCCCCTTTGATGTCAAGACTTAAAGTACAGACATCTGCAAATGGGAAGTCTTTTGCACAAAATACTGTGAGGCTTCCATGGGATCAGGAATACTGTACCACTGTGGTTTATGATCCCATGGAAGTCTACATAGGTGGGCTGCTTAAAAAAAAAAAAGTGCAGAAGAGTAACTCTGCACATGCTTTGTGGCCTTGCAATGCAGTCTTATGGCATTTTCAGACAATTCTGACTGGCTCAAAATTCACACTCAAATGGAGGTTCCATGGTGAATATAGTGACATAGGGATGTGGGTGGCGCTGTGGTCTGAACCACTGAGCCTCTTGGGCTTTCTGACTGGAAGGTCGGCAGTTCGAATCCCCATGACTACTTTTCTCTCCCAGCTCCTGCCAACCTAGCAGTACGAAAGCATACCAGCACAAGTAGATAAATAGGTACCATTGTGGTGGGAAGGTAAACGGTGTTTCCGTGCGCTCTAGTTTCCATCACGGTGTTTTGTTGTGCCAGAAGTGGTTTAGTCCTGCTGGCCACGACCTGGAAAGCTGTCTGTGAACAAACGCCGGCTCCCTCAGCCTGAAAGCGAGATGAGCGCTGCAACCCCGTAGTCGCCTTTGACTGGGCTTAATCGTCCAGGGGTCCTTTACCTTATATCTATTTATATATATATATTGACATGCACTCAGAGCCCTGCATTCACTGTTAGCAGCAGGGTTGACCTGCCTGCCCCCTCGCACCCATGTTTCTTATGCAAGATGGAGTTTGTCAGGATCTTCCTATTGTCTCCGAGAACAAAAGAAACAGTGTTCCTGATATGAATTTGGAGAACTGCTAAACAGATGATGTAATGAAATTCAGTTAGAGGGGATTCAATGAAGTCAGTTATCAATGTAATGAAATTAGGATTTGGAAGTGATTAGGATTTTATGTGTTTTTCTTTGTTTTTGTGTATTGTAGTGTTTTTTTTCTTTTCTCTTGTTTCTTTTTATGTGATAAGTGTGAAAACCAATTTAAAAAATTGAAAGAAAAGAAACGGTGTTCCGTCGCCAAAGCACTAAAGAAACATTTTCCTTTTGTCGCCACCAGAGAACACTGCTCTCGTTTCGGAAGTGCAACTGAACCTCGTGAGAGAAAATATGGGGAAGAAGTGGAAACCCACGGCGCGGCAGCTGGGCTTCAGCGACCCTGACCTGGAGGAAATTGACCACGACTACGAGCGAGATGGGTTAAAGGAAAAAGTTTATCAAATGTTTCAGAGGTGGCAGATGAAGGAAGGGAGCAAAGGAGCGACGGTGGGAAAGCTGGCCAGAGCTCTCTTTGCTAGCCAGAGGATAGATCTCCTTGCCAAAATAAAGCAGGAGTCAGAAATGAGTAACAAATGAGAGTCGTAAACCAGCATAAACTACTTTGCAGGGGAAAGTATGGACATTTTGCTTTACAGTATCTTGATTGCCATTATGAATGCTCTGGTGCTGCTTGTATAGAATTTGCCGTCAAATGAATGTATTTGTATAATTTTAATTAAAAAAAAAACCAATATAAATGGACGCAAGACTGCTCTAGCTTTATTGTAAATAATAAAATATTATCAGATACAAAAACTGAAAGCATATATTAATCTTGAGTCACTCACTATTAGCATATAAAAGAGTTTGGATTTGATTTCCCGCTTTATTACTACCCGAAGGAGTCTCAAAGCGACTAACATTCTCCTTTCCCTTACTCCCCCACAACAAACACTCTGTGAGGTGAGTGGGGCTGAGAGACTTCAGAGAAGCATGACTAGCCCAAGGTCACCCAGCAGCTGCATGTGGAGGAGCGGAGACGCGAACCCGGTTCACCAGATTACGAGTCCACCGCTCTTAACCACTACACCACACTGGCTCTCAGTAAGAACCAAGCAAGGAAAGACTGGGGAAAACTGCACTTTCTAGCAATACCACTGCCGTTGCTCTTCTTTTTTTATTAAAGTTTTGTTTGTTTGTTACAAAACAGATAATCCTTGACATCTGATAGGAGGGTGTACCACAGGGTGGGTGCCACTGCCAAGAAGGCCCTCTGCCTGGTTCCCTGTAGCCTCACTTCTCGCAGTGAGGGAACCACCAGAAGGACCTCAGAGCTGGACCTGAAAAATAGGGGTTGAGATGCTCCTTTAGCCACTGATCTGCCACTCAGTTCTGTACATGGGATTTGATCCTAAGGAACTGTGCACAGGATTTCAGACTAGGTCTGGCTAATCATTGTAGCTCAATGTTATGGCTATTGTTTGGGACTGTGTTGTTTTGGATTGGGCTAGTCCCATTCTGTCTTTGATACTAACAGCATGGAGATTAGTCAGCACACTATGAACAGCCCAGTTTTATGGATGTCAGACTCACCACACCTTACATATGTACTAGGGACATGGGTGGTGCTGTGGTCTAAACCACTGAGCCTCTTAGGCTTGTTGATTAGAAGGTTGGCAGTTCGAATCCCCGCAATGGGGTGAGGTCCCAGCTCATGCCAACCTAGCAGTTTGAAAGCACACCAGTGAGAGTAGATAAATAGGTATCACTGTGGCAGGAAGGTAAATGGCATTTTCGTGTGCTCTGGTTTCCATCACAGTGTTCCGTTGCACCAGAAGCAGTTTAGTCCTGTTGGCCACATGACCCGGAAAGCTGTCTGTGGACAAACACCAGCTTCCTCTGCCTGAAAGCGAGATGAGCGCCGCAACCCCTCACATGCAGGGGAAGTCCCTATCTCACCGAGGGTTTGAGCCCCATCATCGGCTACTCTCCCTTGGTTTAGCCGGCCAGTCAAAGCCCTTCCTGGGGTGTGGCTGCTGTCGCATGTCAGGATCCATGGGTGAGAGCGAAGTGCAAGGTGGGGGACCAAAAGGCGCACGATGTGTGCCCCCCCACCAGAGGTACTACCCCTCCAACACTCCACACACTGGCCTTCAATTGCAATTAGAATCAGAATTATAGTCGAGATGGGGGCCTGCAAGGGTCATCTAGTCCAACCCCTGCAATGAAGGAACAAAGCATTGGATTAAAAAAATTAAAGGGATTTTTAAAAAGTTGCTAGCAATAAGCGGGGGGAAATAAATGAAACAATTAAAAGCAGGGCCGGATTTAAGTTTGAGGAGGCCCTAAGCTACTGAAGGTAATGGGGCCCTTTATATGTCCAGCGGTCCTTTGTCAACAACAAATTGTTGCTGTTTTTTGTGTGTTGAATATATGCTATATTGTAACTGATGGACCTAATAGGTATCTAAAGCCATTTGCACATAACAAAAACTAGGTTGGTTTTTTCCCCTTTAATTTTTTTGGGGGGCTAAGCTATAGCTTGTTTAGCTTATAGGTAAATTTGGCATTATTAAAAGCCAAAACAAAAACAAAAGCCTCCGCACTCCAAATGGGTCGCCTCAGCCTGCCTAATAACGATAGGGCCGGCCCTGCTTCTCCTGCCCGGTTGTGAAATCGGCGCCTGTTAACCCTTCGAGGACCCGCTCGGTGCCCCGTCCTTCCCTTGGGAAGGCGAAGGCGGAGCCACCGCGCGGCAGAACCAGAAAGGGCCATGGCTCGGCCGGGAAGCGGAGGGCTCTTGCTGCGGCGCCTTCTCTCGCAGCTCTCCCGCTCCGCGCAGTGGGGGGCGACGCTGCGGGTCTCCCAGGGGCCGGCCGCTTCCTACGGGTAAATTCCCTGTTGAGACGGGGCGGGCAGGCGAGGCGGGGGAGGCTCTGCAGCCTCAGCGACTTAGAGACGGGAAGGCGGGGGAGGGATTGTGCGCGCGCGCAGTCGGTGGCTCCTGACGACCACGGGGCGGCGGGCAGAATGTTGAAGGAGGGGGGAGGAGACGGGTGCGTGCCTAACGTGGAAGGTTAGAGAGCGTAGCGCGCAGCCCGGTGGTTCCCAAACTTTTTTTCTCTGGGCCACACTTTCAGCATAAAGATTTGCTCGCGCCACACCGATATTATTATTATTATTATTATTATTATTATTAGATAAGAAATACATCGGAAAACAAAGAGAAATAACTCCTAGCCATAAAAAAATACTTTCAGATAGCTCGGTTCTGCAACCCCCAACATAAATCCTGGCCACAGCACCGTTGCAGAAGAACAGGAATCCTTCCCAAAATTTGATTATAAGCAAGCACCATATGCTCCATAAGTAACTGAACGAGAGCTGTGAGCTTGCAGTATTGCAATTGTTGCCCCTGCGATTCGGTTTTCCTTCCCAAATAAACACATAAAGCTGGTTCAGTTGCTGGCATCACACTTCCCCGCTCCCCAGTCCAATGTCTAGATTAGTGGATCCATTATCTTTTTGTGCCTTTGTTAGTCATTAACTCAACAGATTGGTTTCCAGCTACATAGAAGCAAAACAGCAGATACTGACTAAAAGAAGGGAATTGGCGGAAGCAAAGCCACGTTGAGCATTTTATTGGAAGCTCAGGAGAATATTATGCATTCTGGGTGCCATTCCTTAAAGAAGCATGACTCCAGAACAGGGGAGTTGGAGTCCAACATTTATCTGTCAGGGGAGCCTGACAGAACCCTGGGAGCGATGTTTTAATAGAACTCGAAATGGTTGCTCCGTTCCTTTAAGAGCATCAAATCTCAGTTTTACTTTTTTTTCTGCACCTATATGCCTATTTAATAACTAAAATACCAGCATGCAATTAGTAAGTGACATTGCTTGCTTCACAATGGGATGTAATTGATAGTTCTGAATTTGGACTGTAAGGAGATCTGTGTGGGAGAAGAAACTCAGATCAAATGAGGCTGAAGGATTTGGTTTACCAATGTTGCAATAACACACTGATATTCCTCATCTTTTGTAGAGTACAGTCATACCTCGGGTTGTGCGATTTCGGGTTGCACACCGTGCTGAACTCGGAAGTACCGGAATGGGTTACTTCCAGGTTTCAGCGCTTGCGCATGCGCAGAAGCGCTAAATCGCGCTTTGCACATGTGCAGAAGCACCGAATCCTGACCCGCACATGCGCAGACCCTGCACTGAATCCTAACCCGCAGACGTGTGCAGGTTACGAACGTGCCTCTCACACGGATCACGTTCGCAACCTGAGCGTCCACTGTACCCGGATTTTAAGTCAACAATTCTGGCAGTTAAATCTGTTCTGGAGTTCTCCTCTGACCCTCTCTGAAGCAGATTTGGGGGGGTGCACAAAGAAAGGAGAGAGGGGTCCACTGCATAAACAAAAATCCTTGCACTTACAGAACCACTTCACTGGATAGCAGCATTCTGTGTTTCCATGCGGGAGGATGTTTCATTTGTTTATTCCCCAGCAGCTGAAGGCCCATCCTCCTTCAAAAGCTGGCAAAGCCCTGAGTAAATCTTTCACAGTCTGCTAAAAGAACAGCCTCAGAGCACAATTCTGTTTTTCTAATTTTTGGCAACTTCACTCCTATCGCACAGGACAAAAAATTGCTTCCGTACCTAAAGTGCAAACAACCGCACTTTATCCTTCTTTCACTAACAGCATCAGTCTTAACAGTAAGACTGGGCAGTCTGAGATCCAATTCAGGTATTATAAAGCTAAAATGTTATTTGTTGGGGGGGGGGCTGATATTTCCTGTAGCACTTCAGTAACCTCAGCTAAAGTCGAAGTGAATGGTGTCCGACTACATTATCAGCAAACGGGAAGTGGAAGCCATGCTGTCCTGCTTCTCCCTGGAATGTTAGGTTTGGATCTTTTGGTCTTACGTCTTTGGTCTTTGTCTTATGTTTGTGGTCTATCTCTGTGATGTTCTTTTCCTCAGTAAGATATTCCATATTTTTCGCTCTATAAGACGCACCAGACCACAAGACGCACCTAGTTTTGGGAGGAGGAAAACAAGAAAAAAATATTCTGAATCTCAGAAGCCAGAACAGCAAGAGGGATCACTGCGCAGTGAAAGCAGCAATCCCTCTTGCTGTTCTGGCTTCTGGGATAGCTGCGCAGCCTGCATTCACTCCATAAGACGCACACACATTTCCCCTTACTTTTTAGGAAGGGAAAAGTGAGTCTTATAGAGCAAAAAATACGGTATATACACAAGAACCAGGCTTATTCATACCATTCACACTCTTACAGAGTGGCAATGATTATTTTTTTAAATCTTGTAAGGAACTAAGAACAACTCAGTCCACCAACTTTTTCTCACGGTGGTCACCCAGACCAGCTGGACCCAAGTACAACTTTCCCCACTTTTGATTCACACAAACAGGTATTCAGAGTCATCCTGCCTTAGACAGTGGAGATTGAGCATAGCCATCATACAGAAGTAATCCATTTTGTAGCTAAGATATAAGAGTGTTCACAGACTTCTACATGTTTGTTTACCTATTTAGGCCAAATATGCAGTTTTTAAGAATGTAGAACTAGAACTGGATTTGAAAGAGGCATTGCTTGCCTGGGTGTAGAGACGTTTTTCTTGCCTCTGGTCAAACAGGTGTTTGCAAGGATGCCAAAGGTGAAAAGAGGATGACAGGTGTGCAGGTGAGGAGCAGCACCCCTTAATTCCAAGCTGCTTTCAATTCTCCGCAAAAGCGATTGCCTCATCTCTTATTTCAACATAGAGAGGGTTAGACAAAGCCATAGAAGAGAAGGCTTTTGATGGTTGTTAGTCATGAAAGCTAAGGACGCGGGTGGCGCTGTGGGTTAAACCACATAGCCTAGAACTTGCCGATCAGAAGGTCGGCGGTTTGAATCCCTGCAATGGGGTAAGCTCCTGTTGCTCGGTCCCTGCTCCTGCCAACCTAGCAGTTCAAAAGCACGTCAAAGTGCAAGTAGTTAAATAGGTATTGCTCCGGCGGGAAGGTAAACGGCGTTTCTGTGCGCTGCTCTGGTTCGCCAGAAGTGGCTTAGTCATGCTGGCCACATGACCTGGAAGCTGTCTGCAGGCAAATGCCAGCTCCCTCAGCCAATAAAGCGAGATGAGTGCCGCAACCCCAGAGTCGGTCACGACTGGACCTAATGGTCAGGGGTCCCCTAACCTTTACCTTAGTCATGAAAGCTATTGCTCTGCCCCACAGTTAGAGACACTAAGGCTTCTGTGCTGAGAACCACAGGAAGGGAGAGGGCTCTTGTACTTGGGTCCTCAATGTGAGCATCCCATGGGCATCTGATTGCCCCATATGAGAACAAGATGTTGGCTGTGATGGGCCATTGGGCCCATCTTACATTCTTATGCACATATCCCACCATATGGTCTTGCTTGGTGATGAGAGTTATCACGCAAGCGACACCTGTTGAATTTCCCCCTTCTCTGCAACTGTCAAATGAGTCCTGACCTCTCTTCCACCGAGCCACCACAGTGTAACCAAAAACAATTCTTAGAACGAGTCTGGTGCATTGGGCGGCATTTCCCTGGTCAAAAGGTGTCCTCGTACCATTGATTGTAAGCATATGGGGCATAGATATTAAGTACAGTGGTACCTCGGGTTACAATCACAGCCCCAGGATGTGAACAGAAATCGCACTCTAGTGGCGCGGCAGCAGCAGGAGGCCCCATTAGCTAAAGTGGTACCTCAGGTTAAGAACGGTTTCAGATTAAGAACAGACCTCTGGAACGAATTAAGTTCATAACCAGAGGTACCACTGTAAATATAGCTGTTGGGGCTTAATTTCCAATTGCTCATCATTGTAAGAGAGTATCTGTGACTGTGGTCAGTAGTTGTAGGATATTATGTCAGATCTGTCACTCCTTGAGCAGAGAAATAAAGACACAAAGTTGGTTTATTGGGTGGTACTCATAAGGCAGGGTTTCCTTTTAAACTTAAAATGTGCATAGCAGTGTTATTTTTCTAGAAAAAGAGGTGCCGGAACTCACCGTTGTTCTCTTATAATGGCAATGGCGCCCACCTGAGAGGTGCTGGAACTGAGTTCCGGCTGAAAACAGCCCTGGGCATAATGATCGTCTGTTTTGGTGCAATTATTTCACCTATTTTTTGTAGGGAGTGGCCAGACCGATTTTGGACCACAGCTGAAGTCGATGAACAAGCAGCAATTCACACTTGTAGCCTGGGATCCTCGCGGGTATGGAAAGTCAATCCCCCCACTTCGAGATTTCCCTGAAGATTTTTTTGAAAGAGATGCAAAAGATGCTGTGGACTTGATGCAGGTAAATTTGTCCTTCGAAGGAACACACTTTGGAGAACTGAAGTGTTCCCTCCCTGGGGTTTTAGAAAGTTAGTAATGGGAGTAAACACAGCAAGCAAAACTTTTATTTTTTTGAGCCTCAGAGTTTGTGGCTCAGAAACTATGAAAATGATTAACTGTTTAGTAGCAGGATACCTCTGTTGCAGGGGCGCGGGTGGCGCTGTGGGTTAAACCACAGAGCCTCGGACTTGCCGATCAGAAGTTTGGCGGTTCGAATCCCCGCGACGGGGTGAGCTTCCATTGCTCGGTCCCTGCTCCTGCCAACCTGCCAGTTTGAAAGCACGTCAAAGTGCAAGTAGATAAATAGGTACCGCTCCTGCGGGAAGGTAAACGGCATTTCCGTGTGCTGCTCTGGTTCGCCAGAAGTGGCCTAGTCATGCTGGCCACATGACCTGGAAGCTGTCTGCAGACAAATGCCGGCTCCCTCGGCCAATAAAGCGAGATGAGCGCTGCAACCCCAGTGTCGGTCACGACTGGACCTAATGGTCAGGGGTCCCTTTACCTTTACCTCTGTTGCAGGATACCTCTGCCTCATTTTTGCTTTAGCAACCTATTCCTTTCAAAGACTATTCAGCTTAATTCCTTTTAAAAACAACTCACCATATAGCCTATTCAAACACAAAAACAAGTGTAAGGTATTCACACCCAAACTGCATGTCACTAAAACTTTCGGTTCATTCACATGTAATTGAAGGAAACAACTTAAAGAGGTACATGGTAGGGGGTGCTGAATCTTTTTCTCTCATAGCTCTTAACTACCAGGCTTACTTCTGGAGAAAAACACCTTGAGGAACACAAAGAGGATTGAGAAGAGAGAATGAGGACCAAACGGGTTGGCCTAAATGGTTAAGGCAAATAATTTTAGCCCTACAATCTGGTGATCCAATTAATCTCCCCTCCACCTCCAGAATGAGCGTAGTTCTTGCCCTAGCATGTGGCAACGAACCCTCAGAGGATGTTCTAGTAGCCTTCATACACACCTACCATCATGGCTTGGCACCAACCATCATGACTGGAGTGGCAGGCCTCTCTGTGCTTCGCAGAAGCATCTAGCAGGATTGGCACCCTATGAGGCAAGATGTATGGGGTATTCTCACTCAAAGCACAAGGGGATGGCTGTCATCCCTACTCTATTTTAATTTTACAAGGGTTTGGATATTCCTTTAGATCACGTTTTCCCAAATTTGGCTCTCCAGCTGTTTTTGGATTACAGCTCCCATCATCCTTCCCACCCCCCAAATATTTTTATTGATTTTCCACATATATGACAAAAATAAAAAAACAAAAAAACACATAAACTAACACAACACAACAAACTAAACAATAAACTAAACACAAAGAAAATTTGTTTCTTCAAATCTAATTCTTGTTACATTGATAACTGACTTCCCCACATCCCCTCTAACTGAATTTCATTGTATCACCTGTGTAACAGTTCTCCCAAATCATATTTCTAATAAAATTAACTTTCATTTACTATCTTCTCTTTTATTGATATTCTAATCATTAATATTTACTACCACAAATTCTTATTCTACCACTAAGCCTATTTATTACTTCCAAGAATTTTCTATTTATATTATATAACAATATTTAGCTAAATAATCTTTAAATTTCTTCCAATCCTCATGTATCTCCTCTTCTTTCTGGTCGCGGATTCTTCCAGTCAGGTTGGCCTGCTCCAAAAAGTCTAACATCTTCATCTGCCATTCTTCTATTGTTGGTATCTCCAATTTTTGGCTAATAAAAGTCTTGCCGCTGTAGTGGCATACAAAAACAGTCTAACATCTTTTCTGGGCAGTTCCATTCCTATTATTCCAAGTAGAAAGGCTTCTAGGTTCTTAATAAATGTATTTTTCAACATTTTTTTCAACTCATTATAAATGTTTTCCCATAAGTCTTTCACCTTAGGACACGTCTACAGCTCCCATCATCCTTATCTAGCAGGACCATAAGTCAGGGATGATAGGAATTGTAGTCCGAAAACAGCTGGAGACTCAAGTTTGGGAAACACTGCTTTAGATAATCTTAAAGAAGGGAGCTGCCTACCCTTCTTGTAGGTTGTCAGGATACAGTATGGGAGTGGCTAATCTGTGACCCTCCAGATATTGCTGGACTACAACTCCCATCTTTCCTGACCATTGGCCATTCTGGCTGAGCTGGTGGGTGCTCAAGACCATCAACATCTGAAGGGCCACAAGGTAGCAACCCCTGATCGAGCAAGCCTCCAGTACCATAGGTGAAATTTAGTAGGTGCAACATAGCCAAACTCCCACCACTTGTAAATTCCCTTGATTTCGGTGGGGAAGGGTTGCTTCTGAAGAGACTTGTGTCTTCAGGTAAAGCCATTCAGCTGTAAAAACCAGTTATTTCCAGTCTGTTTCCCTGTACTAAACAAGGCACTGAAGTTTAAGAAGTTCTCCTTGCTGGGATGGAGTGACGGTGGAATAACAGCACTCATTGCTGCTGCAAAGAATCCAACTCTTATCCACAAAATGGTGGTTTGGGGAGCCAATCCCAGCGTTTCAGAGGAGGACGTGAAACTTTACAATGGTATGTATTAGATGAATGTAGAAAGGGTACGTTGACGTTTTTCTTTAATTTTCTTTTCTAAACTATCATAAACATTTCAAAAATTGAAGTAATGTAAGCTCGAAGAATTCACGATGCAGCTATATCCCTAGCTGTCAGAAAGGAGGCTTGGTTACTAGATGTGAAACTTAATTCTCCAATATAATAAAAATGCATTACAATGAAAATATTATAATGATCTATTATAAGAAAATCTTTTCCCACTGTACTCATAATATATGTGAGGAGAAAATGGATTATCCACCTTTTCAGCTCCCTACAATACTTGCTGTTTTCCCATTAAATAGTTAACGATAAATCAGAAAAATATTGTTTTGCACCAGTTGAATAAGCAGCAAATAGAATTAAAAGCCTTTTTGAATCAAGTATCATGGATTGTGGTTACAAAAAGGAAAAAAAAATTGTTTTAAGGAACAGTTGAATTGCTCTTGAACAGAAATGAGGGAGGGCAGGGAGCTACTATAATTAACAACCCTGCAGAAAAAGAATTCAATTTAAAACTCAACATTTGCACATTTTGCTGTTACATTAAAAAAAAAAAACCTCTGTAGAAACTTAAATGTGAGAGCTTCTAGCAGTGAGATGAGATCTTAGCATACTGCTGTATTGTTGCTGGTGCTTTTATCTTATTCATAAATGACCAAGCTGAGCAGTGAGGCAGCTAATATGCTAATGACATCCAATTATTCAGGGTAGTAAAGGGGGGGGGAGGATTGAAAAGAGCTCAAACTGTATTTATCCAAAATGGATGAATGGATGAGAAAATGCCAAGTGCAGCTCAGAGTAACGGTCAAGTGAAGTACTGTAGAACGAAATATCCTAACTTCACATTATACTGGGATTGCCATACGTCCAGAAATTCCAGGACATGTCTCCTACATGGCCACCTGGAGGGAAGTTTACATTTTAAAGCAAATGTCTGAGATTTAAAAAATAAAAAATAAAAATTTGGGGTGCACAGGTGGCTCTGCTTCAGGCTCTGGCACAGCTTGTGTTCTGTTGCAGCCACGAGAGGTTTGGGCTTGGCAGCGGCAGACAGCGTGGGGGCTATTGGGTGAATGCCCCCCAAATCTCAACTATTTATGGCTGGATTTTTACCAACCCTACATTATACACTGGTGGGGCCCCAGCTAACAGTCACTGAGCAAGAAAGGGATTGAAGGATGTGAGGGAAAGCTCAATTTAAAGGCTCTACCTCTCTTTCAAATCAGAACCAGTGAAGGTCCTGTGTGAGTGTCTGGAGGCGGTTGGAGGATGGCTGGCAGCTAACAGATTGAGGTTGAATCCTGACAAGGCAGAAGTACTGTTTTGGGGGGACAGGAGGCGGGCAGGTGTGGAGGATTCCCTGGTCCTGAATGGGGTAACTGTGCCCCTGAAGGACCAGGTGCGCAGCCTGGGAGTCATTTTGGACTCACAGCTGTCCATGGAGGTACAGGTCAAATCTGTGTCCAGGGCAGCTGTTTACCAGCTCCAGCTGGTACGCAGGCTGAGACCCTATCTGCCTGCGGACTGTCTTGCCAGAGTGGTGCATGCTCTGGTTATCTCCCACTTGGACTACTGCAATGCGCTCTACATGGGGCTACCTTTGAAGGTGACCCGGAAACTACAACTAATCCAGAACGCGGCAGCTAGACTGGTGACTGGGAGTGGCTGCCGGGACCACATAACACCGGTCCTGAGAGATCTGCATTGGCTCCCAGTACGTTTCCAAGCACAATTCAAAGTGCTGGTGCTGACTTTTAAAGCCCTAAACGGCCTCGGTCCTGTATACCTGAAGGAGCGTCTCCACCCCCATCGTTCAGCCCGGACACTGAGGTCCAGCACCGAGGGCCTTCTGGCGGTTCCCTCATTGCGAGAAGTGAGGTTACAGGGAACCAGGCAGAGGGCCTTCTTGGTAGTGGCGCCAACCCTGTCGAACACCCTCCCTTCAGATGTGAAGGAAATAAGCAGCTATCCTATCTTTAAAAGACATCTGAAGGCAGCCCTGTTTAGGGAAGTTTTTAATATTTAATGCTGTTCTGTTTTTAACATTTGATTGGGAGCCACCCAGAGTGGCTGGGGAAACTCAGCCAGATGGGCGGGGTATAAATAATAAATTATTATTATTATTATTATTATTATTATTATTATTATTATTATTATTATTATTACTATTATTTCATTCCCTTGTCTGCAGCTATCCGTGATGTTTCAAAATGGAGTGAAAGAGCTAGGCAGCCAATGGAAGAAATGTATGGCCACGATTACTTTAGCAAAACCTGTGCAGCCTGGGTGGATGGAATCTCCCAGTTTGCACAAAAGCCAAATGGTAAGAAATCCTGCAGCTAAAAAGAGATAGAGAGGCCGGCCATGATAAGCTTTAGGTCTCCGCCCTGTTTTGCTGCATTTCACTTCACTATTGTCCATTGCTGGATCTCAGAATCATCTTTATCCACAAACTTTCTTCCCAGGAGTCTGCCAGCATTTAAAAATTAACGCTGACTTTGTGTGATTAGAGGGAAAAGGTGGGATACAAATGCAGTCCTTTAAAAATAACTGGAATATTACAATGGGTCAGATTTAACTAATTCCTTCCATTAGCGGAAGGCTACACAAGGACTTCCATTAGCACAATGGAGGCTTGCCTTCTCTTCCCTCGTGATCCCACTTCCCAAATTGGCTTGTAGGGTCAGGGAAAACCCCAGAGCGGCACTGAGGAGTGAGCAGAATGTCCTGTCAGAGCGGAAATGTTTGCACTCATTCACCTCAGCAGACATTGAACTCCTCCCATAGATTATAGCTGCATTCCACCAAGTGACTACGCTTCAGGTTACATACGCTTCAGGTTGCAGACTCCACTAACCCAGAAATAGTACCTCGGGTTAAGAACTTTGCTTCAGGATAGGAACAGAAATCGTGCTCCGGCGGCGCGGCAGCAGCAAGAGGCCCCATTAGCTAAAGTGGTGCTTCAGGTTAAGAACAGTTTCAGGTTAAGAACGGACCTCCGGAACAAATTAAATACTTAACTCGAGGTACCACTGTATTTAGATCAGAGCTGAGGCTCTCCCTTTAGCAGCTATAGATCAACTTCCTCTCACAATTCTGTGTTCCTTTGGGATGTGGGCGGCGCCGTGGTCTAAACCACTGAGCCTCTTGGGCTTGCTGATCGGAAGGTCGGTGGTTCAAATCCCCACGATGGGGTGAGCTCCCGTTGCTCTGTCCCAGCTCCTGCCAACCAAGCAGTT
This sequence comes from Podarcis siculus, assembly GCA_034642415.1. Taxonomy (NCBI): domain Eukaryota; kingdom Metazoa; phylum Chordata; class Lepidosauria; order Squamata; family Lacertidae; genus Podarcis; species Podarcis siculus. Next base: position 13,389,530 of record JAXCMG010000031.1, on the reverse strand, counting down.
TGAAATCACACCAGTGCAAGTAGATAAATAGGTATGGGAAGGTAAACGGCGTTTCTGTGCGCTCTGGCTTCCGTCATGGTGTCCCATTGCACCAGAAGCAGTTTAGTCATGCTGGGCACATGACCCAGAAAGCTGTCTGTGGACAAACGCCGGCTCCCTTGGCCTAAAAGTGAGATGAGCACTGCACCCCATAGTCGCCTTTGACTGGACTTAACCATCCAGGGGTCTTTTACCTTTTACACATGGGATAAACATTTCGAGTGCAGACTGTTTCTCCAGCTGTCATTTTACCTTCCTTGTCATATGAAGTTTGTTTTTTACTGGTGGCAGTGGTTGGAAAAGCTACCTGTAAGGCGAAAGAAGCTTCTGAGCCGCTGAGAGTAGGAATTGCGGTGTGTGTGTGTGTGTCTAGATTTGGATTGGCAATCCACCTGCAAATGAGGAACTGCCATTTGAACAGTTCTGCAACCTTGAAATAACCGTCATGCTAGCCAGATCCGTACATTTTGCTCGTGGTTCTGCTTTTCTAAGTAAGCAAGCCTGTTGGAACGTCTCGCAGGGGAAATGACACACTGCCTAATTGCACACAAGGTATTTCTGCTTTTCTACTCCACCTTTCAGAAAAAAATTAACATTCCCTGCTTACACTTCTCTGCTTAAGTCAATCATTGCCAGTCTTAGTTAAAAAAAGCAATAATCGTTCGAGACTAATTTCAAGGAGCTTTTTTAAAAAACAGAGCTTTCTTTTTAAAAAAGAAAAGCTTTCTGAATGCTAATGGCTGTTCAGTACATCAAGGACAAAGCGGTCGAATCACTTGGAGGGCACAGAATGGGCTGGCTGCAATCTCCTACCCACATATTCTGGGAGCAGCCCCCAATGAACTCAGTGAGACTGACTTCTGGATAGACCTAGAGATGCATTATTACTATCCCAGTTCCAGCTGGGGAGAAGTAGAGTGGCATATCAGCCACCGCATCCCAGGTTCTGACAACCAGGAGAGAAGAGGTGGAAATAAAAATTTTGCTGCACCAGTTCCAGGCTGGCCTAGCCGAAGGATGCGAGAATTGGTTCATTTGGGGAATCTGCAAGCCTGACACCATTTCTGGCCTTTCTGCTGGCTACCACTTAATGCTTTGCATTAAGACCCACACCCACCCCACTAACAGATTTCCACCTTCACCAGATTTCCACACACACCCCAGCAGTGCAGATCAGGTTTGCTCGGATTATTAGCCACCGTTTAATTTCCTGATGACACTTTCTCAGTGTTCCCAGGCCTTGCCAGCACATCTTTTAAACTCTTGTAATGTTGTCCTTTCTTTGTAAACCTGTATATGGTATCAGGGTGGCATATAGGTCACAGAACTCAGTAAATTGGGTTATTTGGAACCTAATTTATTTTGTGTGTGGACAACACAAAACATCCTGCCTGCATTAGCTGAGTCGACATATTTAACTCAAGATTTATAAGTGCCGACACTTGTGATGGGTAATAAAAAGAAACAGAAGCAAACTGCCCACAAAAGCAGAATAAAATTCTGACACATATTTTTAAGTATAAATAGCAGTACATGCTTGAACAGGTTGTCTAAGAATTCAGAACTAGATACTGAGAGAAGGGGGAAGAAAACCCTGGCAATTTTGTCTGAATCAGAGAGACTGGCACTCAAGGAACTGCTCCCATTGTGGCAATTCCTGTTGCTGATCCAGTTGCTACTAAACCATTTTTTTTGCAGCCAGAAGAATCAACTATTTCACTTCCTTTGCAAGGAGGAAGTAGGTGGTGTTAGCATCACATTTCCCCAGTGAAGCATATTACCATTTCAAAGCAAATAAATAAGGAAATTATCTTGACATTTTTTTCCACTTCCCACCCCCAGGCAGTATCTGTCAGTCTTTGCTGCCTCATATTCACTGCCCAACGTTAATAATCCATGGAGAAAAAGATCCCTTGGTTCCACGCTTTCACCCTGAATATCTTCACAAGCATATCAAGGGTTCACAGTAAGTCTGTTTTTCTTGGGGAGGCGGGCAGGAGAAACTAAAAATTATGTGAACAGATTAAAAAGCTTCTCCAGTTGCTCAGAACGAACCACTTTGCAGGCTTCTACAATCATTTGAAAGAATGCTTTCAGCCACGATATTGTAGAAATACTCACAAATAGACAGATCCATCCCATAGGAAAGATTTGTGCACGGTAGATGCAATTTCTGAACCCAAGTAGAAAGAGCAACTTGAACAAACCAGCACAAAATTCATTTCGCAATTTTCCGCAATTCAGCAAAGCGTCTGGGGTCAGTAACTTGAGACGAAAGCTCAAGGACCTGCTTCCAAAATTAGACACCAGCATTAGGAAGTTAGAAACTGTTAGCAACAGTTTCAAAACTCTAAACGCTGCAAGTCTTTAATGGAACATGGTACACTGGAGGCAATCTATTCTGTGGCAGCTACAAAATAGCAGTCTTGAACGCTCTGCAGTGAATAGCGCAGTGATGCTGTCATAGTTCAAACGAACCACCTTGCTAAAACAATCCTTAAGGGATCATTTTTTAAAATCCAGTAATTTTTTAGAGATAGCAAGACAACGAAGACTGCGAGCTTAAGTTTCACTGAAACTTGTTTCCAAATTTGCCCACGTCAGACAGGCACATAAGCCTGCCAATTCAGTGTTTGCTTTGAATGTTGAAATGGCCACAGCAGCTCATGACACTTTGCTATGACATGACTCCTCTGCAGTCGTGTCCTGCAGATTATGTTGCTTCTTTTCATACAGACTTTTTTTTTTTAGATGTGTCCATTTGAAAAAGATGAGCATGGACCAGGAAATAATTGTAGCATGACCAAAGTCGGACACCTCCATGAATGTCCATAAATTATGACACAGATGCTTTGAGATATCAATTCCAAATATGAAAATACCAATCTTTCTAGCAAGCTGGCTTCTTGCATGCACTTGGGCAGAGTGTAGGGTTAAGTAATAAATGCTTGCCGTGTTTCCTGTACACCTAGAATTTATCCACTGTTGTTTTTTGTTTCAGGTTGCATTTGATGCCGGAAGGAAAACATAATTTGCACCTACGCTTTGCAGACGAATTTAACAGAGTGGTGGAAAAATTTCTTCTATGAAATGTTGCCAGTTCTTACTGAACCACCCTGAGATCTATGGGTATAGAGCAGTATAGAAATTTAATAAATAATAATTGATAAGCAGCAGTTTCTTTCCTGTTCCTACTCATGGGGTGGACAGGACGATAAGTCTATTTTAATCAGCTTCATCTGGTATGGGGGAGAGAAAGGGAATCAAATTTCTTCCTCTTATTGCACCAAAGTTGTAACATGCATCTCATGTCAACAGTTTGGCTGTATCTTAACCTTCCGGGGGTTTTACACTTAAATGAGCATTAAAATCTGCCTTTTGGCTATTAAGGACTGCTCGTGTTTCTTAGCAACTTTAAAAGGAACTTTAGGGAAGTACATTAGTTTTAATAGATGTACAATATGATCTATCTTGAAGAAAACAGTCATTATTCAGAGCACATGCCTTTATAGAGTCCTCAATATTTAACACCACACAAAAACCATTGAACAGTTCGAGTTCATGACAGATTCTTAATGTTTACACAAAAATGCCACAAAAAACGTGCTTGATCACTGCTATCAGAATCCATGCCTGCTCTATTTGCAGTCTTCTTGCTGCTTTCCCCCCTCATTTTCAAGCTTTTTATTCTCTTAAAATGGAAAGGTTTAAAAGCCAGCTTTTTTTTAGGGAACATGGGACACACGTCATTGAGCAATTAATACCCCAAATATAATCTAACTATGGAACTGAACATAAACTGTACAACTCGGTGGCAAAGTCCTCCCTCTGAAGAAAAAGTTATCCATGAATCAGTCATGATTTAAGTATCTGCATCCTTTGAGGTATGCAGCGCAACCATCGCAAATGTTGCAATTAAGATTTAAACTGTTGAACATCTAACACACAATTCAGGTTGCAAATTTCTATACTCTGCATTGTGGCAATACAAGGACATTTTTTTGAGGGCAGGGAATATCCAAAATTAGCTGAGCATACACCTCTAGAATTTGGTAGAGTGTCCTTCCCCAAATTAGGCCTAGTGATGGTATAATCCAAAACAGCTGGAAGGGCTAGGTTAGGGGAAGCTGCTGTACGGATTTCTTCTCTTTCACGCTTGCAAAATGTGCAGGTGTTCTCAAGTTGTTCCTCAATGGGCTTTCCAAACTACTATTTCTAGATTGCTGATTTTCAATATGGCTTGTGTAGTTAGCTTCCTTGTCTATGGAGCAGCTGAGAAGTCGTTATTTCAGATTAATTATGATAGAAGTAACCTCTGCAAAAATTTATAAAAATTATAAATTTATATAAATTTATAATTTTTATAAAACAGCTGCAGTACAATGGTGTGATCAATAGCTTTCCCAATTGGCTGAATGACAACAGTTGTCTTAACAAGGAAGTAAATATATTCTTAAGGGTAAAGTTTACAAGGTTCACTTTCAGCCTCAATTGAAAGTGTGGAGAACTTCATAGGACCCATTTTTCATTATTATGGTGAAATGTTTTAATGACCTATAAAAGTGCTTCCAAATAAAAAGGGTTTGGGCAATGAGGGAAATCAACAGTGAAAGCACCAAGTTGAACTGAAAAAGCATGCAACAGCAGAGTTGAACAGACTGTGCCCCAAAACACTTGCCCCTAAACCAGCGCAATCCTAAGCCTCGTCCTCTTCGCCTTCCTCTTCAAACTCTCCCTGCT